>CM051258.1:73507550-73517550 GCA_027921565.1 Artemia sinica
CAATCTGTCATCCTTCATCCGCACAACGTGCCCTAGCCATCTCAACATTTCTTTCATTATAGCCCTAGAGAGAGGTATTGAACCACATTTTTCATAAAGCCTATTGTTTTAAATACGGTCAGTCAGCCGGGTACCCAGAACAATCCTTAAGCAATTTCTCTGGAAAACATTTAGCAAATCTTCATCCGCTTTTCGAAGCGCCCATGCTTCAGAGCCATATTTGACTACTGTCATCACTGTAGCTTCTAATATTCTAATCTTGGTTGGCAGACTTATCTTTCTATTCTTCCAAATTTTTTAACTGTGAAAAAACACCCCGAGCATTGGGTATTCTACTTTTAACATCTTCACTGCTCCCTCCATCTTTACTATTAATACTACCTTGTCTCTCAGTCTGCATATCTCAGTCTAAAAAGTATCATATTACCATACTAATAATACAAGCGAATAACTGAAAAATAAAAGAAAAACTAATTCATTCACTCAAACCAAAACGAAACAGCATTGAATGAGTTGGAGAGCTATGTCATCTGATTCCTGATTTTAATTAAATAAAAAAAACAATTTTTTTTAACTGAAAGTAAAGAGCGACATTAAAACTTAAAATGAACAGAAATTATTCCGTATATGAAAGGGGCTGTTCCCTCCTCAACGCCTCGCTCTTTACGCTAAAGTTTGACTCTGTCTTAAAACTTTATTTTTTAAAACAATAAAAAACGTTAGCGTAAAGAGCGAGGCGTTGAAGAGGGGACAGCCCCTTTCATATACGGAATAATTTTTGTTCGTTTTAATTTTTAATGTCGCTCCTTACTTTTCAGTTAAAAAAACTTGTTTTTTTATTTAATTTCTGATCGTTTTTTAGTTAATGCAGCTTTTATTTTGGCTCACCGTCATTGAATAAGTAAAACAAAATTTGCATATTAATTTTACTTTTCTTGTGCTAAATGGCTTTCCAATAAACCAAAACCAATACTATACAGAAATACCAATACAGAAATTATTCCGTATAGGAAAGGGGCTGTCCCCTCCTCAACGCTCGCTCTTTACGCTAATTTTTTTTATTGTTTCAAAAAAATAGAGTTGTGAGAAAGTCAAACTTTAACGTAAAGAGCGAGCGTTGAGGAGGGGACAGCCCCTTTCATATAAGGAATTATTTCTGTTCGTTTTAAGTTTTAACGTCGTTCCTTACTTTCAGTTAAAAAAAAACTTGTTTTTTTTATTTTTGAAAGTTTTTGAATTAATACAGGTATTGATTTTGGCTCACCGTACATGAATAATTACAAAAAAATTTTAATTTTACTTTTATTTGGTTAAATGGCTTTCTCGAAACTTGTTTGATTTTATTTACGAACGTTTTTATTAGCAATAAATATACGTAACTTACGAATTAACTTACGTAACGAACTTCTATATTCATATTATCTTAATACGTATATTAGGGAGTTCTCCCCCTAGTCAATACTTTGCTCTTTAAGCTAAATTTAGAATTTTGTTCCCATTCTTTATAAATGACCCTTAATCACAAAGGCCGTTAATTAGAATAAATAGCTCTTATGAAAGTACTAAAACATCTTTGGCTTAAAGAGCGAGGTATTGACTAGGGGGTGAACCCAATCATATACGTAATATTTTCTGTTCGTTTTAAGTTGTGATGTTGCTCCTTACTTTCAGTTAAAAAACTTGTTTCTTTTTTTTTATTTCTGGTCTTTTTTTTAATAATGCTGGGAAATCTGGCGCCCCCTTCATAGCAATGTCCCTTCCCCCATGAAACTTCCTTCATGGAAAGATCCTCCCACATAAACCCCAAACCCATCCCCCTCCCTGACTACCAGAAAAAATCCCCCCCTGAAAACGTCTTTATACTTCCCAATAACCAATACCATATGTTAACATTGGGTAAAGTTCAACACTTTCAGCCCTCCCCCCGGTGACTTCGGGGAATTAAGTCCTCCTAAAATACATAGTTACCATATTTTCGACCATGCTGAACAAAATGGCTATCTCAAAATTTTGATCGGGTGACTTTAGGGAAAAAATGTGCGTTGAAAGGGGCCTAGTTGCCCTCCATTTTTTTGGTCACTTAAAAAGGGCACTAGAACTTTTAATTTCCGTTCCAATGAGCCCACCCACGATATTCTAGGACCACTGGGTCGATACAATCACCCCTGGGAAAAAAAAAACAAATAAACATGCATCCGTGATCTTTCTTCTGGCAAAAAATGCAAAATTCCACATTTTTGTAGATAGGAGCTTGAAACCTCTACAGTAGGGTTCTCTGATGTGCTGAATATGATGGTGTGAATTTCATTAAGGTTATATAACTTTTAGGGGGTCTTTCCCCTTTTTTCGAAAATCAGCCAAATTTTCTCACGCTCGTAACTTTTGATGGGTAGGACTAAACTTGATGAAACTTATATATTTGAAATCAGCATTAAATCTGATTCTTTAGATGTATCTTTTGGTATTAAAATCCCGTTTTCTAGAGTTTCGGTTACCATTGAGCCGGGTCGCTCCTTACTTACAGTTTGTTACCACGAACTGTTTGATAATTGCATTCCTCGCAGACAGTCTTTGAGATTTTGTGGGTTGTTGACGTGTCTGATTAAGTGATTGGGAAAGTGGAAAAAGGTTTATATCTGGGACTATTAAAGTATTGCCTTCTCTTTTGAGAAAACCGAAATACGACTCATTTATTGTTAAATAACCTAAATCCCTGTTCAAAGCTAGACCTAAATGTTGGTATTTATAAATTTCAACAGCTTCTCTGTAGTACTGGACAATGGACAATACCTTTGTCATGCAAATATTTGCTTTGTTGTGTTTTGTCAGTAATTTCATTTGGCCTTTAAAAACCCACTTTTTCTCCCGTTTCTATCTTTATGGTATATGCCCCCAGGGCATAACTTACAACCCTTGCCCTGAGGAGTGTGGGGGGCTTATCATCCTCAAAGACGTAATATCCAGAACTTTCAACTACGTTGAAAAAAAGACCTATCTCAAATTTTCATAGGATATGTTTGGGGAAGTGCTGGGCGTGAGAGGGGGGCTAGTTGCCCTCCAATAAGTTTTGATTAGCTTATTAAAAACGGCACTAGCCCTTTCAATTTTCAATTGAATGAGCCCATTTTGAAGTTTCTACGAAAACACTTTCTATAAAAAAACCTTATATGCTCACAGGATGTAACTTACAACCTTTGCCTTGAAGGCTGTGGGGGGTTGAATGAACCCTTTTTGAAGTTTAAACGACAACACTTTTAATAAAAACCTTATATGTTCCCACAGCTTGGAAGGCTGTCGGAGGATTGTCATCCTCAAAAACATAATTTCCGAACCTTTCAACTACGTTCAACAAAATGTCTATCTCAAAATTTTGATTGGATGTGTATAGGGAAATGGTGGGCGTGAGAGGGGGGTTAGTTGCCACCCAATCACTTTCGACTATTAAAAAGGTCACTAGCCCATTGAATTTTAAATCGAATGAGCCCTTTTTGAAGTTTCTACGACAGCACTTTCTATAAAAACCTTATTTGCCCCCAGGGCATAACTTACAACCCTTTCCCTAAGGGCTGTGGGGGGAGTGTCCTCATCAAAAACATAATTTCCAGATCTTTCCACTACGTTGAACAAAATTTTTATCTTAAAATTTTGATTCGATGTGTATAGGGAAATGGTGGGCGTGAGAGGGGGGTTAGTTGCCACCCAATCACTTTCGACTATTAAAAAGGTCACTAGCCCATTGAATTTCCAATCGAATGAGCCGTTTTTTAAGTTTTTACGCCAACGCGTTCTATACAAACCTTATATACCCCACGGCTTGACTTACAACCCTTGCCCTGAGGGCTGTGGGGGGAGCGTCATCCTCAAAAAAATAATTTCTATGTGTAATTCAACTACGTTGAACAAAATTACTATCTCAAAATTTTGATTGGACGTGTTTAGGGAAATGGTTGGCGTGGAAGGGGTGTTAGTTGTCTTCCAATCACTTTTGGCTATTAAAAAGGGCACTCGTGATTCCAATTTCCAATCGAATAAGCCCTTTTCGAAGTATCTATGACAGCTCCTTCGATACGGAGCGCCCTGGTCTGAACCAAAAATAAAAATAAATAAATAAATAATACATTGTGCCAACATCGTTCTTTACTTAGGCAGCTCTATTGCGCTGCCTATGATTGGTGTCCATATATGCCACCAATGTCCTTTCTGAAAATGGACTCCATGCCTTATCAGTTAATCAAATATTTCATGGTAAGAACCTGTAAGTAAGGAGCAACTCGGCCCAATAACAACCGAAACACTAAAACACAGAATTTTGATAGCAATAGATACATCAAATGAATTGGCTTTTTATGCCGACTCCAGATATATAAAATTCATCAAGTTTCATGTACCCTTCAAAAGGTTTGAGCCTCAGAAAATTTATATGAAAATTTATATAAAAATTGCTGTTCGACAGAGTGGGAACGCCCCTAAAAATTCAAAGCATCTTAAAAAAAAACGCACCATCAGCTTTGGTATATCAGAAAATCATACTGCAAGGGTTTCTAGCTTCCATATGCAAAAATGGGAAATTTTGTGAGTTTTGCCACAAGAGAGATGACGGATGCATGTTAATTTGTTCTAGTGTTTTTTGTTTTTTTTTTTGTAGTCTTTTTTTTTTGGTCAAGGTGATTGTATCGAACCAATGGTCATATAACATCAAAAGAGGGGTGCTTAAACGAAAATTACAGTTCCAGTTCCTCATTTTGTGACCAAAACGATCGGAGGGCAACTAGATTTACCCTCCCTTCCATGCTCCTCTTTCCCAAAGTCATCTGATCAACATTTTGAAATAGCCATTTTGATCAGTATCACTGAAAGGTCAAGGAATCAGGTCTCTGGGAATGGCACGGTTCTGCAAGTCCCTGGGGAAAGTGTTGTAAGCTATGAAATTTGTCCAGTGTTTACATATAGCATTTGTTATTGGGAAGTAAACAAACATTTATGGGGTCGGGTGATTTTGCTGTGGGAGAATTTTCTACGGAGGGATTTTCCAAGAAGAGAAATTTTTTCGAGAATTTGAAGATATTCCGGGTAAATAGCCCAGGTAAAATTTTCAAAGTTGTCTGGGGGATATTTTGTGGGTGTGGTAATTTTCCGCAAGGCGAAATTTTACTCTTCATTGAAACATTTGGTGGGGAGAATTTCTTGGAAAACTTTTCCACGGAGCGAGGACTTCAGGCCTAAATGAAAAATAATTAATAATTGAAAGAAAAATAAGTCTTTTTTTCAAACGAAAGTAGGTTAAAAACAATTTTCCGGGCGGAATTACCGAAAAAGTTTTGTATGGGGAATTTTCAGTAGGGATGGAATTGCTTTGGGGATGGGATCTTACAATGGAGGAGCTTTCAAAGGAAAAATTCTGTTGGGCAGATTTTCAATGGAGAGAAAAGGTGGATCTTTCAAGATTATTTGAACGATCAGAAATTAAATAAAAAAAAACTATTTTTTTCGACTGAAAGTAAACAGCAACATTAAAAATAACAGAAATTATCCTGTGTATAAGGGTGGATCCCTCTTTTCAATGCCTCAGTCTTTACGCTAATTTTAATTTTTTGTCCTAATTATTTAAGAGCAACTCTTGAAACACAAGAGCCGTTTAATTAGAGTCAGAAGATTTTTAAGATACAAAAAGAAACTTTGGCGTGAAGAGCGAGGTATTGAGAATGGGTTATCCCCCTTATATATGGAAAAATTTCTATTATTTTAACTTTTAATGTTGCTCATTACTTCCAGTTAAAAAAACGAATCTTTTTCACTGAAAGGCTGAACCAATTCTCAGGGGAAAATATTGACATGTTGCTTATTTGAATAGCCGAAAATAGCCAGTAGTTTGTTTTCTTTATCCTGAGCCCAAGCAATTCCAAATCATGATTTTTTTAATGTTCATTCATGTAATAGAAGTTTATTTATTTTATTAGAAATTTAAATAATGTGCAATTAAAATTTAAATTAAAATGCGCAAAATAATCTTTATTTGCAAATTTTGTTATTGAATTTTACCAAACCCTAAAGCAAATCTGAGCAAAAAATTGATCAGAAATATTGAAATCGATATATCGATTATCGAACATCAAAAGTAAAAACGTTGATATATCGATATAGCGTTTAATTAAGATATCGCCCAACACTACCTGTCTGCGAAAACGAGGAATTTGTATTTTTGGCAAGAGGAAAGATCACGGATGAGTGTTTTTGTTTCTTTGTTTGTTGAATTTTCGCCCAGGGGAGATCGTATTGACCAAGTGGTCTTAGATTATCAGGCGAGGGCTCCTTCGAATGGTAGGTAATTAAATGGTAATTAAAATTTTTAGTGCGCTTTTTAAGTGACCAAAAACACTGGAGGGCAACTGAGCCCCCTCCAACGCCCATTTCTTGCAAGAAGTTATATGATCAAAATTTTCAGATAGCCATTATGTTCAGTATAGTCAAAAGATCAAATAATTATGTCTTTAGGTGTAAAATCACCCCCACAGTCCGTGGGGAGAGGCCTGTAAGTTATGAAATTTGCCCATTGTTTACGTATAGTTTTTTTTTATTCGGAAGTATACAGACTCATTTTTTTTTGGGGGGGGGGGAGGGGGGGGCTGTGCTTGGGGTGGATTTTTATGGGGACAATCTTCCTTGGGGATTGGAATTTCTGGGGGATTTGACAAAATTATTATAGGGAATTGTTTTTAATTGTCTTACATTCTCTTTGCCGAATTGTTCATGTGGAGATCTTCCGGGGGAATTATCCAGGGTTTTTTTCCGTGTGTTTTGATTTTTGGGAGATAATTTCAACGGAAAACGGCATAATGGGACGATCAAGAAATAAATTAGAGATTAAAGTCTTATTCAAATGAAAGAATGCTAAGGAGAACTATTCAGACTGAATCGTCCATATGCAATTTTACAGGGAGGGGGGCTTCTCAGCGCAGATATAATAATCTGGAGGGAATTTGATGGGAGGGATGCACTTTACATTGGATGCAATTTAGCCTACGTTGAGTTTTCCGTGAGGGGAGGGGTAAATTTCATACATGGTGACCCAGATTTACTGGCATTATTTGAAAAACGAACAGAAATTATTCCAAATATGAATGGTTGCCCACTCTTCAATACCTTACTTTGTACTCTAAAATTTGACTGTTTACTAAATACGGGGTCTTTTAATTAAAATAGGCAGCTTTTTAAATGTGCTAACAGGTTTAGCGTGAAGAGCAAGATATTGAGTAGGGGGCAACTTTTTATATATGAAATAGATCTTCTGAAATTAATATGCTATTTTTTTCGAATTTTCCAGTACGGTGAGCCAAATTTGAACCTGCGTTATTTGAAAAACCTTCAGAAATTAAATAAAAAACAAGTTTTGTTTTAACTGAAAGTAAGGAGTGACATTAAAGCTAATACAAACAGAAATTGTTCGGAAGTTTTACTGTCTTTCCTTACTTTCTGTTAAAAAGCACTTTTTTTATTTAATAACTCTAGTGATCGGTTTAGAAATGCCTGGAAGGCTTACACATGCCGAGACTGTAAGGTCCTGCCGTTCGCAAAAGGGTTAAACCATATACGAGGGAACATAGCAGCTTTATCCTTAGGTTGGAAAGTTGCCAAAAATATTGGCAAACATTAGTTAATGTATAATTGATTATATTTTTTGTGTCTTTTTAACTTTCTCTCTTATAAATAAATATTCATAATACTATATATTAGAAAATTTTAAAATATATCTCCATATTTTAAATATACTAAATATATTTAGTACACACAATCAGGAGAAGAGATACTTCTCAGATAGATTGTTGTGAGTGAAACAGGGGTGCATGGCAAACAAATTAACTTTCAAAAGTAACTTCAAATTGACTTGAAAACAGGATAACGAACCACTGCTCTCGCAGAGTATCCCTGTTCTGCCTTTGACAATATTAAATAAAAAAAAACAAGCTTTCTTATTAAAACTGAAAACGAACAGAAATTATTCCGTATATGCTTTAGCAAGTATTCCATATCTTGCTCTTTACGCTGAAGCTTTTAGTACTTTTATTTCTAATTAAACGGTTCTTGTTTGTCAGGATCCGTTCTTAAGAAACTGGGACAAACAGTAAAACTTTACCGTAAAGAGCAAGGTATTGAGGAGCGGGCAACCGCTTCATGTGCGGAGTAATTTATGTTCGTTCTGAGTTTCAATGTTGCTCCTTACTTTCAGGTAAAAATCTTCTTTTTTTATTTAATTTCGATCGTTTTTCAAATAACACCGGTAAATCTGGCTCGCCCTCCAGCGAAAAATTCCCTCCCCTAGCGGATACTTCTTTCCACTTGAAATACATCCTCCTGTAAAATTTCCTCCTTACCACGACATCTTCACTGAAAATTCTCCCCCCCCCCTAAAATTATTTGTGGGCCAGTCAGCCTTAAAAAATCTTCCTAGTTACTTTTATCTGAAAAAGACTGTAATTTCAAATCGTATTCCCAGTAACTTCGGAAATCCCCTCTTCCATAGAATTTTTTTCCCGGAAATACAAATACGCTGAAAATAGCACCAAGATAATTCCCCCGGAAAGTCTCTAAATGCAAAATTGAGTTGGCAAAGATAAAGCAAGACAAATAAAAAGAATTTCCTAGAGAATATTCGTAAAATCACCCTGAATGAAATTTCCGCTGGAAAGTTCATCTTCAGAAATTTTCCTCCCCACGGAAAATTGTCCACATGAAAAATATCTCCCTCACAAAATTCACCCCCTTCCCCAAAAAATGTCTGTTTACCTACCAATAACATACGCTATGTGTAAACAAAGGAGACATTTCATGACGTACAGACAATTTCCCAGGGACTGGGGGGGGGGTCAATGTATACCCAAAAGCATAGTTATTGGGCTTATTATCTATTCTGAACAAAATGGCTATCTAAAAATTCTGACATGACGACTTTGAGGAAAAAGGAGAGTGGGGGGGGAGTTATTGCCCTCCAATATTTTTGATCACTTAAAAAGGGTAGAAAAAGATTTAATTTCTGTTTTGAATGAGCCCTTTCTCGACACTCTAGGAATTTTTGTCCGATGCAATCACCCCTAGAAAAAAAACAAAACAAAAAACAAACAAATAAACACGCATCCTTGATCTTTTTTCTGGAAAAAAACACAAAAGTTTACTCAGCTCATAACTTTTGATAAGTAATGATAAACTTAATGAACCTTCTATTTTTGAAATCATTCAATTCTTTTGATATATCTATCCATATCAAATTCTGTTTTTAGAGCTTCGGTTACTATTGAGCCACGTCACTCCTTGCTTACAATTCGTTACCACGAACTTTTTGATAAAAAAGAGATGTATAAAAAAATAGAGCGTTTAATGTGTTGAAATAGTAAATATTTCAATTTTGCAGTAAAGAAAATAATGAGGTAATAATGAAGAAAATTGTTTCAATTTTTGGCTTAGCCAACAAACAAATCAAACTTTTATGATAATATATTTGTCGTTAATTACGAGAGGTTTGCTGTTCTGTTAAACCTGATGCATGAAGTACCTCTCTGACGATCTATTGTTCCACCACAAGACTAGTGGCACACATCCACCAAAGGGACCACCAAAGGTACCTGGTGTGTGTCATTTTTGAAAATTACAAACCCCCGGATTAGTTCAGGCTCTTCAAGGTAATCTCGATATTGTCGATATTTAATAATTCCATAGAATTTATACAATTGCAAGAATTCCTTAAAAAAAAAATCCTTACCGTATTCGCAGGTTCCCAGTATTTCTAGCAGTGGAAATTCACAAACGCATTCATAAGTTGAAGCAGCATCTTTCCCAGTAATTGTACGGCAAGACTTTCCCTTTTCGAAACATGATTGGCTTTCTTTACTCGTGCAATTAGTTGCAACCCCTAGAAAAGAACTTTTGTCAAGCCAAAAGATCGAAAAACAAATCTGAAATAAGTGCAGGAATGTGAATAGGGAACCACTTGGTAATATTACCAAAATGT
>CM051258.1:73522550-73670050 GCA_027921565.1 Artemia sinica
ACCTTCTATTTTGAAGTAAAATGGAGTAATTTTACTGTTCTTCTAGCTTTCTTCTTTGATCAAAGCATTATGTTGGGAAATTGGACAAGTATGTATGGAGAATAGAGTTAGTTTGTTCAGAAATAATAAGAACTTTTTGAAAGAGATCAATGCAAGCAACTTCAAGTTTGTCATTAAGGGTAAGATTGCCATCTTAAAACAAAAACAAGATTGTTCAAATTGGATTAAGAGCGATGTTGAAATTTAAGCCTAAGAGAAACTAATTCATATTTGAGAGAAGCCTGTTCTCTCTCAAGTCACCAGCTCCTTGCGCAAAAGTTTTATGGTTAAGGCATTTATGAGTGCAATAAATATGCAATTGATTGACTTATAAATCGTTTGGACTTAAAATTGTATTGTTTAAAGTAAAAAAACATCAATAGACTCATCTGTTCTTTGAAACAATACTTTCTATTCCATTTCAATTATCCTTGTTCTAAAGCAGTCTCTCCCAAAGCACTGGGATAAAAAGACAAACTTAACCGTAAGGAGCGATTGTTTAGTAGCTCTCCATAAATATAGATTAATTTTTGTTAGTTTTAAGCTTTTCTACCTTTCTGTATTTTCATCTGAAAAGCCTTGTTTTATTAATTAATTTATGTGTTAATAACTCACCCAGCACTACCCTAACTATTACTAGAATAATTTTTTGCTCCCTCAAACCTGACTTTTTTAATCATAGTCTACACTTTACAGAACAATGCTTTGTTAAAGGGAGTCCATTTAGTGTATTGAATCTCAAACAAATTAATAACTGTCCAAAAAGAACATTCATGTCAACAATAAGAGCGGATCCTCTTCCCCCCACACTGACACTGATTGCTTCAATATTCTTCTTAATGAATAGAGGTCAGAGGTTATAGCAATAATCATCTGAATATTCATTTAAACCACTTGTAATAGAAATTTTGACAGCAGCCACCTAATTATTTTGTATTCTCTCGTTAAAAGAGAATCAACTATTTGAGACCCAAATAGAAAGTGTGCAAGTATACAATACTCTAGCCTATAACTGTTAGTTTGTAGTTTTTTTTTTTTTTTAATAAACAGTCAGTAATACAGTTTTTTTGTGCATTTTATATTCAGAGACGAAAAGCATACGGCAGGGCAATATGGCCTTTGAGACTGTGGGGCCATCTAAGCATCTTCTCAATAGTTCTTAAATTTTGCCTTAAACATTTGGCCTCGTTCGAGAAAAATGCGGGATTTTCTTTGGCATGATTCCTTTCGTCACTTAAATATACGCTAGATCCAGAAGTGTTCATTCAAAAAAACAATTTCTTTTAATAATCAGCATTGCAGACTAGGGATTGTCTTACATACGACCGTCAACTTCGGAAAAATCAGTAACTTTAAATATTGTCGATTATGGCCTTTGGGTTCCCATATATTTTGGAATTAAGCGCATAATCTCCAGCAAGACTACATCCTTTTTTAAGGAGTAAAATTCTAGTTCTAAGCTAATAACTTTTGATGAGTGACTTCAATTTCCAACACTTTACAGATTTACAATTTCCGTAAATAATAAATTTTGTTGTTGCATATATTTTGATTAAAACTTCGTCTTTTACAGTTTGGGCTTCTATTGACAAGGGCTGCTCTTTAGGTACATAATTTTAGCACAGACTATATTATCAAAAGCTTTCATAAACGTGAGGGAGATTACTATGCCCTCCTTCAATCGCTTTTCTTAAAGAAAAAAAGTTTTTTTTAAGTGAAAGTAAGGAGCGATATTAAAACTTAAAATGAACAGAAATTATTCCGTATATAAAAGGGGGCTGTCCCCTCCTCAACGCCTCGCTCTTTACGCTAAAGTTTTATATTGTTTTAAAAATAGAGTTGTGACACAGAGTTAAACTTTAGCGTAAAGAGCGTGGCGTGGTGGAGGGGACAGCCCCTTTCATATACAGAATAATTTCTGTTCGTTTTAAGTTTTAATTTCGCTCCTTACTTTCAGTTAAAAAACTTGTTATTTAATCTCTGAACGTTTTTGAATTAATGCAGCTTTGATTTTGACTCACCATACATGAATAATTAACACGAAAATTGCATATTAATTTTACTTTCTTAATAATTCTTCGTACGACATGACAGCTACAACAGATACGATACGAATAAATGTTGTTCAAATCACAAACCCCTGAATCAAAGAGGCCATTTAATTATAATTGTTAGCTCTTTTGAAAGTACAAAAAAAATTGCGTAAAGGGCAAGGTATTGACTAGGCGGCGAACCCCCTCATATACGTAAGAATTTCTGTTCGTTTTAAGTTTTGATATTGCTTCTTACTTTCAGTTGAAAAAATTTGTTCTTTTAACTGGGCCGTGTTTAGGTAACTAAAGGCCGTGTTTAGGGGGGAAATGTCCCTTCCCCCTGAAAATATCCTCCTAGGAAAGATCCTCTCAAATAAATCCCTCCTCCACTCCCCCTGACCACAACCAGAAAAAATCCCTCGTGAAAACGTCTGTACAATTCCCAATAACCAAAACTATAAGTAAACAATGAGCGAAGTTCATAACTTGCAGCCCTTCCCCCGGAAACTCTCTTGGATGAAGTCATCCTCAAAGACATAATTATTACATTTTCGATTACTTTGAACAAAATGGCTATCTCAAAACTTTGATCCAATGACTTCGGAAAAAATGAGCGTGGGAGGGGGTCTAGTTGCCCGCCAATTTTTTTTATCACTTAAAGAGGACACTAGAACTTTTAATTTCCAATCGAATGAGTCCTCTCACGATATTCTAGGACCACTGGATTGATACGATAACCCATGGAAAAAAAAAAGAACAAATAAACTCACATCCTTGATCTTTCTTCTGGCAAAATATACAAAATTCAACATTTTTGCAGATCGAAGCTTGATCCTTTACAGTAGGGTTTTCTGATACATTTAATCTGATGGTGTGATTTTCATTAAGATTCTACGCCTTTGACGGGGTGTTTCCCCCTTTTTTTGAAAAAAAGGTAAATGTTTTCAGGGTCGTAACTTTTGATGGGTAAGACTAAACTTGATATAGCTTATATATTTGAAATCAGCATAAAAATCCAATTCTTTTGATGTATCTACTGGCATCAAAATTTGGCTTAAAAGAGAATTATTGAAGGCTCCAGTATTTAAATTGCCAGATTTGTCACAAGAAATCTGTTTGTAAACAGACACATCAGGATATGGAATCGGATTTGTACTACTGAATATAAAATCTAAAGGGGAGGAGTCAATCGTCCAATATACCAGCCGCTCTCTGACAGAGGAAGATAGAAAATATTCAACGGGTGAAAGAGAATGCTTGGCAGTTGTAGTTTTTACCAAATATGTTCGCCAATTTTTGCTCGCAAAAAAGTTTGCTTTACACGTAGATCTAAAATTGCTAATTTGGTTGCATACAATGTAAAATACTTCAGTGAGACTGACAAGATGGGTACTCCGTCCATTAGCGCATTCATATAACCCGATATATATAAAAGACCGTACCAATGTTGTACCAGATTATCCATCGCAAAACCCAAATGGGAACGAAAATTTAATAACCGCCATGCACAGCGACCTTGTTAATGAGGAAATACCTTATCAACCACTGTATCCGTTAATGTATCCTGTTACTCTGTTAATGAGGAAATGGTGAGCGTGAGAGGGGGGTTAGTTACCCTCCAATCAGTTTCGAATATTAAAAAGGACATTAGCCCTTTCAAATTCCAATCAAATGAGCCCTTTTTGAAGTTTATACGATAAAACTTTCTATAAAAACAATATATGCCCCCAGGACATAATTTACAACCCTTGCCCTGTGGGTTGTAGGGGGGCGTTTGTCATCCTCAAAGACCTAATTTCCAGAACTTTCGCCTACGTTGAACAAACTGAATACTTAAAATTTTAATTGAATGTTTTGGGGAAATGGTGGGCGTAAGAGGGGGGTTAGTTGCTCTCCATTCACTTTTCGACTATTAAAAAGGACACTAGCCCTTTCAATTTCCAATCAAATGAACCCTTTTTGAAGTTTCTACGACAAAATGTTCTATAAAAAACCATATATGCCCCTAGAGGGCCATACAAAAGTTAGGTTAATTTAAACTCACTTAGAGTGGCGCGCTCCTCTAAGTGAATTTAAATTAACCTAACTTTTGTATGTCTCTCTCACTATTTGTGTGTGTGTTTGAGCGGATGTGCTGGTATCTACAACCACTCTAACCTAAATTCAATGTAACAATGCATAAAGTCTTAAATTAATAGAACTTAGATTTTAAGAACGATCTCTGATGTATCCGATATAGACGCGGGGAAAAATTGAGCCAGTGGTCCTAGACTATCATGATAGGGTTCGTTCTATGCTTAAAATGAATAGAAATTAGTATTTATATTAATGGGAGTGCCCCCTCCTCAACACCTAGCTCCTTACGCTAAAGTTCGAATTCTGTCTCAATTCTTTAAGGATGAGTCCTGAAACATGAACTGTCGCCCTTATATCATTGCTGCTACCTGCTCCACCATCAAGCTCCAATAGTGTAAATGTACCACTCATTTTCTTTACTAATATCGTCTCAAAAAAACTTCTCTCTGTAAATTCAAATCTCGTACTAATACGAAGTATAATGAAAATCACTCCTTACATTTGAATCCAATTACTAATGTAGTAGTAAGGCCATAGGTAACGCGACAAATTGCCTGAGGCATGAGGCATGGATATATGTGCAGTTTTTTGGATACATGGCTTACCACGGTCATTCATCTGTTACTAGGACCGGTATGTGCATTAGCAGACAGGTTTCTTAGCCAACGCCTAATTTCTGGGCCAATCAAAAATGTATAAGGAATTACACACGAATATGTGTGTAGTTTCATGGGTTCATGGCTTACCATGGCTAGGTATCTATATATTTCACAACTATAAACCTTGTCAGACACGTTTTCCTAGGTTCATTAGCCAAAATTTGACTTCGTCATATTACGTATTCAAAGATGGTCTCTTTGTAAAAATACTGGTTTCCCCTGGAGGGCATATACTCATGTTTTTTCAGTATAAATAAAGATGCACTTAGTTTTTCTGGATCAGATGAGAAAACAACTTGAAAAGATAACCCTTTATTGTTAAATTTAT
The DNA here is from genome assembly GCA_027921565.1 of Artemia sinica. Taxonomy (NCBI): domain Eukaryota; kingdom Metazoa; phylum Arthropoda; class Branchiopoda; order Anostraca; family Artemiidae; genus Artemia; species Artemia sinica. The sequence continues at coordinate 73,527,686 of CM051258.1, forward strand.
TCATTTTAAATGGAGAACTCTAAAAGAATCTTGATGGTATGTAAATATATATTATTCTTGAATTATCAAAAAAACAGACCTTTTTCGTATAGTTACATTTAACTATCTCATCATATTGATTTTCTGATTTACAACGGGCTACATGACCAATGCATAATTCAAGCGCTTTGTGCCAGCTGTTCAGGTATTTTGGCTAAAAGGGTTCTTAACTAGCTTGCAAAAATATCTCATACGTTCGTAATTGAAAAAGACAAAAAAAATTATTTCTTTTATCGTGTGTTGGGCTTTGATATTGTGGAGGGGGGAATATGATATTGATGATGGTGTTGGGAATGGGGGAAAGAGGAATGTGATAGACCACGATTATTTATGGACGGAAATTAAGTCGAGAGGGAGTAACTTTAGAGGAGTTGCATATCAATCGTGCAATGTAAATGTTAGACAGCAATATTTCATACCGGTTTTTATACATAATTCCAATTACTATTTAAAGTTTATTTTACCGGCGTTGGCCCTCATTGCCAAACAAACACAACTTAAAAACAATAGGAAATTTTTTTTCAAGACAGTACAATTGAAATCGGTGAATATTTTGGCCCTATGTCCAAGGGCCGTCTTCAGCATAACATTAAAGAAAAAATATATATATAAACAACTTACATTAAAATACAAAATTTAAAACTAAAAATGCTCTTAAAAACTTTTAAAACAGCCTCAGCATCCTTAATTCATTGCCAAGGGAGGAGTTGTAGATAACGCATGGATAGATGGTTCTTTTTCATATAATATCATACCCAAGTCATTGGAGAAGCTACTGCTGCTAGAATTCATGTGGAAAACAGTTGACAAAGGTAGTACGTGCCTGAATAAAATCCAGTTTTTAGACTCTTTCAGTTTCTTCCCCAAGTCATTAAGTCAATTGATTAAGGTACAGAAAAGCGACAATTTTGATAGCTTCAACCTCCTTAAACAGCGCTTCCCCGATGATGAAATTTATGATTTATTAACGTATAAGGGCATATATGCATATGATTACTATAACTCTGCCTTGAGGCTAGATGAGGTGTCATTACCGCCCATTGAAGCATTTTAAAATTCTCTTACGGACATTCAGTGCACCACTGATGAGTATGAATTTGCTATGAGGGTTTGGGCAAAGGGTGGGTGTAAAAATGGGTGGGATTACTGTAAACTGTACTCGGCCAGTGATGTACTGACTCTTCTGGATATTGTGTGCGAAAATACGAATAAAATCTATGGGGAATTTGGGTTGGATTTAGGGTATTATTTTTCCAGTCCTCATCTGGTGATGGACTTGATTCTTAAAATTAATTAAAAAAACTTTTTCCACAAAATAAGTTTTTCAAAGAAAATTCAAGAACTCCATTAAACAAAAAATGAGCAAAAATTAAATCAAATAATCTACCAAGCTCGAAACTACCACAAATTAGCATCGATAAATAAATGAAAACCAAAACGAACAGAAATTACAATAAATAACCGAGTCAAATTCAAAACGAGCAGAAATTAACATAAAGGGGATTAGTTGCCCTCCAATCACTTTCGACTATTTAAAAGGGAATCAGCCCTTTCTATTTTCAATCGAATGAGCCTCTTTCGAAGTTCCCACGACAACTCCATCGATAAAAAGTGCCCTGGTCTAAACAACTACAACAACAAAAAATATTACTAATCACTTTCGACTATTAAAAAGGGCAGTAGCCCTTTGAATTTCAAATCAAATGAGCCCTTTTCTGAAGTTTCTACGACAACATCTTCTATAAAAACTGTATATGCCCCCAGGGTATAACTTAAAACCCTTGCCCTGAGGTTTGTGGCGGAGTATCCTCCTCAAAAACATATTTTCTATCTGTAAATCAACTACGCTGAACAAAATGGCTATCTCAAATTTTTTTGGATGTGTTTGGGGGAATGAAGAACGTGGGGGAGGGCTAGTTGCCCTCCAATCCCTTTCGACTATTAAAAATGGCAATAGCCCGTTGAATTTCCAATCGAATGATCTTTTTTTTAAGTTTCTACGACAACGCCTTCTATAAAAATATTATATGCCCCCTGGGAATAACTTAAAACCCTTGCCCTGAGGGTTGTGTGGGAGTGTCCTCCTCGAAAACATATGTTCTATCTGGAAATCAACCACGCTGAACAAAATGGCTATCTAAAAATTTTGATTGGATGTGTTTGGGTGAATGATGGACGAAGGGGGGAGGGGCTAGTTGCCCATCCAATCACTTTCAACTATTAAAAATGGAACTAGCCCTTTGAATTTCCAATGAAATGAGCCCTTTTTGAAGTTTCTATGACAATGGCTTCTATAAAAACCTTATATACCACACGATATAACTTAAAACCGTTGCTCTGAGGGTTGTTGGCGAGTGTCCTCCTCAAAAACGTATTTTCTATTTGAAAAACAACTACGATGAATAAAATGGCTATCTCAAAATTTTAATTGGATGTGTTTGGGAGAATAATGGGCGTGGGGCAAGGGCTAGTTCCCCTCCAATCACTTTCTACTATTAAGAATGGAACTAGCCCTTTGAATTTCCAATGAAATGAGCCCTTTTTGAAGTTTCTATGACAATGGCTTCTATAAAAACCTTATATACCACACGATATAACTTAAAACCTTTGCCCTGAGGGTTGTTGGGGAGTGTCCTCCTCAAAAACGTATTTTCTATCTGGAAATCAACTACGCTGAACAAAACGGCAATCTCAAAATTTTAGTTGGATGTATTTGGGAGAATGATGGGCGTGGGGGGGGGGGCTAGTTGCCCTCCAATCACTTTCGACTTTTAAAAAGGGTACTAGCCCTTTGAATTTCCAATCGAATGAGCCTGTATTGAAGTTTCTATGACAACGCCTTCTATAAAAACCTTATATACCCCAGGATATAACTTAAAACCCTTGCCCTGAGGGTTGTTGGGGAGTGTCCTCCTCACAAACGTATTTTCTATCTGTAAATCAACTACGTTGAACAAAATGGCTATCAAAAAATTTTAATTGGATGTGTTTGGGAGAATAATGGGCGTGGGAAAGGGCTAGTTCCCCTCAAATCACTTTCGACTATTAAAAAGGGTACTAGCCCTTTGAATTTCCAATCAAATGAGCCCTTTTTGAATTTTCTATGACAACGGCTTCTATAAAAACCTTATATACCCCAGGATATAACTTAAAACCCTTGCCCTGAGGGTTGTTGGGGAGTGTCCTCCTCAAAAACGTATTTTCTATCTGGAAATCAAGTACGCTGAACAAAATGGCTATCTCAAAATTTTGATTGGATGTATTTGGGGGAACGATGGGCATGGGGGGATAGTTGCCCTCCAATCACTTTCGACTTATAAAAAGGGTACTAGCCCTTTGAATTTCCAATCAAATGAGCCTATTTTGAAGTTTTTACGACAACGCCTTCTATAAAAAACCTCATATGCCCCCAGGGCATAACTTAAAACCATTGCCCTGAGGGTTGTAGGGGAGTGTCCTCCTCAAAAAGATATTTTCTATCTGGAAATCAAGTACGCTGAACAAAATGGCTATCTCAAAATTTTGATTGGATGTGTTTGGGGGAATGATGGGCGTGGGGGGGACTAGTTGCCCTCCATTCACTTTCGACTATTAAAAAAGGGCACTAGCCACTCCAATTTCCAATCGAATGAGCCCTTTTCGAAGTTTCTACGACGACTCCTTCGATACGAAGTGCCCGGGTAAGGAGAAAAAAAACAACAAAAAACAACACATTGTGCCCACTTTACTTTGGCAGCGCTAGCACGCTGCCTATGAAAAGGTGGGCGTGAGAGGGGGGTTAGTTACCGCTCAATCACTGTCAACTATTAAAAAGGGCACTAGCCCTTTGAATATCCAGTCAAATGAGCCTATTTTGAAGTTTTTATTACAACGCCTTCTATCAAAACCTTTTATGCCCCCAGGGCATAACTTAAAACCCTTGCCCCGAGGGTTGTGGGGGAGTGTCGTCCTCAAAAACATATTTTCTATCTGGAAAACAAGTACGCTGAACAAAATGGCTATCTCAAAATTTTGATTGGATGTGTTGGGGGAATGATGGGCGTGGGGGGGGCTAGTTGCCCTCCAATCACTTTCGACTATTAAAAAGGCCACTAGCCTTTTAAATTTTCAATCGAATGAGCCTTTTTTGAAGTTTCTACGACAACGCCTTCTAAAAAAACCTTATAAGCCCCCAGGGCATAACTTAAAACCCTTGCCCCGAGGGTTTTGGGGGAGGGTTTATATGCCCCTAGGGCACAACTGAAAAGGTGGGCGTGAGAGGGGGGTTACTTACCGTCCAATCACTTTCAACTATTAAAAAGGGCACTAGCCCTTTGAATTTCCAATCAAATGAGCCTTTTTTGAAGTTTCTATGACAACACCTTCTATAAGAACCTTATATGCCCCCTGGGCATAACTTAAAACCCTTGCCCCGAGGATTGTTGGGGAGTGTTGTCCTCAAAAACATATTTTCTATCTGGAAAAAAACTACGCTGAACAAAATGGCTATCTCAAAATTTTGATTGGAAGTGTTTAGGGGAATGATGGGCGCGGGGGAGGGGGCTAGTTTCCCCCAATCACTTTCGAGTATTATAACGGGCACTAGCCGTTTGAATTTCGAATCGAATGAGCCTTTTTTGAAGTTTCTACGACAACGCCTTCTAAAAAAACCTTATAAGCCCCCAGGGCATAACTTAAAACCCTTGCCCCGAGGGTTTTGGGGGAGTGTCGTCCTCAAAAAGATATTTTCTATCTGGAAAAAAACTACGCTGAAAAAAATGGCTCGCTAAAAATTTCGATTGGATGGGTTTGGGGGAAAGATGGGCGTGGGGGGGATAGTTGTCCTCCAATCACTTTCGACTATTAAAAAGGGTACTAGCCCTTTGAATTTCTAATCGAATGAGCCTTTCTTGAAGTTTCTACGACACCACCTTATATAAAAACCTTATATGCCCCCAGGGCATAACTTAAAAGGTGGGCGTGAGAGGGGGGTTAGTTACCGTCCAATCACTTTCAACTATTAAAAAGCGCACTAGCCCTTTGAATTTCAATCAAATGAGCCTTTCTTGAAGTTTCTACGACAACGCCTTCTATAAAAACCTTATATTCCCCCAGTGGATAACTTAAAACCCTTGCCCCAAGGGTTGTAGGGGAGTGTCCTCTTCAAAAACATATTTTCTATGTGGAAATCAACTATGCTGAACAAAATGGCTATCTCTAAATTTTGATTGGATGTGTTTGGGGGAGTGATGAGCGCGGGGGGGGGGGGGCTAGTTGCCGTTCAATCACTTTCGACTATTAAAACGGGCACTAGCCGTTTGAATTTCCAAGCGAATGAGCCTTTTTTGGAGTTTTTAAGAAAATACCTTCTATACAAAACCTTGTATGCCCCCAGGGCATAACTTAAAACCCTATCCCCGAGGTTTTTGGGGGAGTGTCCTCCTCAAAAAGATATTTTCTATCTGGAAATCAACTACGCTGAACAAAATGGCTATCTAAAAATTTTGATTGGATCTGTTCGGGGGAATGATGAGCGTGGTGGGGCTTAGTTGCCCTCCAATCACTTTCGACTATTAAAAAGGGTACTATCCCTTTGAATTTCTCATCGAATGAGCCTTTCTTGAAGTTTCTACGACAACGCCTTCTATAAAAACCTTATATGTCCCAAGGGCATAACTTAAAAGGTGGGCTTGAGAGGGGGGTTAGTTACCGTCCAATCACTTTCAACTATTAAAAAGGGCCCTAGCCCTTTGAATTTACAATCAAATGAGCCTTTTTTGAAGTTTCTACGACAACGCCTTCTATAAAAACCTTATATGCCCCCAGGGAATAACTTAAAACCCTTGCCCCAAGGGTTGTAGGGGAGTGTCCTCCTCAAAAACATATTGTCTATCTGGAAATCAACTACGCTGAACAAAATGGTTATCTAAAAATTTGAATTGGATGTATTTGAGGGAATGATGGGGGGGGCTAGTTGTCCTCCAATCACTTTCGACTATTAAAACGGGCACTAGCCGTTTGAATTTCCAACTGAATGAGCCTTTTTTGAAGTTTCTACGACAACATCTTCTATAAAAACCTTATGTGCCCCCAGGGCACAACTTAAAACCCATGCCCCGAGGGTTGTGGGGGAGTTTCCTCCTCAAAAACGTATTTTCTATCTAAAAATCAACTACGCTGAACAAAATGGCTATCTCAAAATTTTAATTGGATGTGTTTGGGAGAATAATGGGCGTGGGCAAGGGCTAGTTCCCCTCCAATCACTTTCGACTATTAAGAATGGAACTAGCCCTTTGAATTTCCAATCAAATGAGCCCTTTTTGAAGTTTTATGACAACGGCTTCTATAAAAAACCTTATATACCCCAGGATATAACTTAAAACCCTTGCCCTGAGGGTTGTTGGGGAGTGTTCTCCTCAAAAACGTATTTTCTATCTGGAAATCAACTACGCTAAACAAAATGGCACTTTCGACTTATAAAAAGGGTACTAGCTCTTTGAATTTCCAATCGAATGAGCCTGTTTTGAAGTTTTTACGACAACGCCTTCTATAAAAAACCTTATATGCCCCCAGGCCATAACTTAAAACCCTTGCCCTGAGGGTTGTGGGGGAGTGTCCTGCTCAAAAAGATATTTTCTTTCTGGAAATCAAGTACGCTGAACAAAATGGCTATCTCAAAATTTTGATTGGATGTGTTTTTTGTGGGAAGGAAGGGCCTGGGGCGGGACTAGTTGCCCTCCAATCACTTTCGACTATTTAAAAGGGCACTAGCCACTCCAATTTCCAATCGAATGAGCTCTTTTCGAAGTTTCTACGACGACTCCTTCGATACGAAGTGCCTGGGTATGGAGAAATAATAAACCAAAAAACAACACATTGTGCCCACATCGTTCTTTACTTTGGCAGCGCTAGCACGCTGCCTATGAAAAGGTGGGCGTGAGAGGGGGGGCGTGACCGTCCAATCACTTTCAACTATTAAAAAGGGCACTAGCCCTTTGAATTTCCAGTCAAATGAGCCTATTTTGAAGTTTTTATGACAACGCCTTCTATCAAAACCTTATATGCCCCCAGGGCATAACTTAAAGCCCTTGCCCCGAGGGTTGTGGGGGAATGTCGTCCTCAAAAATATATTTTCTATTTTGAAAACAACTACGCTGAACAAAATGGCTATCTCAAAATCGTTCTTTAATTTGGCAGCGCTAGCGCGCTGCCTATGAAAAGGTGGGCGTGACCGTCCAATCACTTTCAACTATTAAAAAGGGCACTAGCCCTCTGAATTTCCAGTCAAATGAGCCTATTTTGAAATTTTTTATGACAACGCCTTCTATCAAAACCTTATATGCCCTCAGGGCATAACTTAAAACCCTTGCCCCGAGGTTTTGGGGGAGTGTCCTCCTCAAAAAGACATTTTCTACCTGAAAATCCACTACGCTGAACAAAACAGCTATCTCAAAATTTTGATTGGATGTGTTCGGGGGAATGATGGGCGTGGGGGGGGGGTTAGTTGCACCCCAATCACTTTCGACTATCAAAAAGAGTACTAGCCCTTTGAATTTCCAATCGAATGAGCCTTTTTGAAGTTTCTACGACAATGCTTTCTATAAAAACCTTATATGCCCCCAGGGCATAACTTAAAACCCCTGCCCCGAGGGTTGTGGGGGAGTGTCCTTCTCAAAAAGATATTTTCTATCTGGAAATCAACTACGCTGAACGAAATGGCTATCTAAAAATTTTGATTTGATGTGTTTGGGGGAATGATGGGCGTTATGAGGGGGCTAGTTGCCCTCCAATCACTTTCGACTATTAAAAAGGGCACTAGCCCTTTGAATTTCCATTCGAATGAACCTTTTTTGAAGTTTCTACGACAACGCTTTCTATAAGAACCTTATATGCCCCAAGGGCATATCTTAAAACCCTTGCCCCGAGTTTTGTGGGAAAGTGTCCTCCTCAAAAAGACATTTTCTACCTGAAAATCCACTACGCTGAACAAAATAGCTATCTCAAAATTTTGATTGGATTTGTTTGGGCGAATGATGGGCGTGGGAGGTGGGTTAGTTGCCCTCCAATCCCTTTCGACTATTAAAAAGGGCACTAGCCACTCCAATTTGCAATCGAATGAGCTGTTTTCGAACTTTCTACGACAACTCCTTCGACACGAAGTGCCCGGGTATGGATAAAAAAAAAAACAACACATTGTGCCCACATCGTTCTTTACTTAGGCAGCGCTGGCGCGCTGCCTATGATCAGCAAAGAAGAAATAGGTCTGATTACCGACATGGATCAGCATCTGTTTGTAGAGATATCAATGAGGGGTGGGTATGTTTTTCACGGGGATTGTATTATGAAATTTGATCCGACCGGACAGTAAACCAATGAAAAGTCCGATGCAGTATTTTTGGATATGAATTTCCTTTATCCGTCGGCAATGTCTCACTGCTGTTTGCTGTGTGGGAATTACAAATGCCTTAATGATCCATGTGCTTCGAATTTCCCCAACATTGCTACCTTTGAGGAGAATGGGGTACAGGGATGGTTTTTTTAAATTGACGGTGAAATACCCATGGAAATCCATGACTTGGTAAAAGACTTTGTTTTCCTGTGCATAATTAGGCCCGTGGGTAGGAACTCTCAGAGTCCATAAAATTTATCTTTAGTAGAGGATGGGAGTATGCCTTCACTGGGTGCCCTCAAAGCAAAAACTTATTGCCGACCTCAACCCAAAACAGAATATCGTTGTACATAACGTGCAATTGAAATGGATGGTGTCCAATGGTTTCAAAGTCACAAAGATTCATAGACCCCTCCAATTTTATCAAAAGCCTTACATGAAAATGTTTATGGACACCTTTGTCAGTAAACGTTCACAAGCGAAAACAAAAGTTGAGAAGGAAATCTATAAACTCATTTTAAACTCAGCCTTCTGTAAAATGTGCGAAAGCGTACAAAACAGAAGTTGATGTGACATTGTAACCAATCCCAAAGATTGTGTTCGAATCATTGCGGATCCAAACTTCACGTCGTTGACAATCATAGACTCTGATATGGTGTTCCTACATCGTAAGAAAAGAAACATTATTTTAAATAAAAATATTGCAGCCGGGAGTGCAATAACGGAAATTTAAAAAAACTCATGTTGTTATTAAATTGAATGAATGAATGAATGAATATATTGGAAAAAACCCGTCACAATTGAACATAAGACGGATAAAAAACAAAAGAGAAAAAAAAACGCACATACAAAACACAACGAAACTTCTTGAAATGAAAATAATCACGAAGGAACTATAATACAACTATGTAAGAATGGCAGTCTACTGGTGGTTACTCGCTTCTACTCTATCACGGTACTTTTCAAGACACGCTTCCACCGCAGTAAATGGATCAGGTACTGAATACCGCCTCATTAGGTAAGAATTACTTGTTCTTAATGGCATCTCAAGTAGGAACTTGAGGTACCTGAAGAATATTCTTCTTATAGTTACTTTATTCGAATTTGTAAGTAACTTCCAGAACGGCGAAACGTAAAGAAAATGGGGTAAGGCAACAGCAACAAATATTTGTGCACGCAGCGACCTATTTAGATTACGCTTGGAGGAAACCGAAGCTCCATAAGCTGACCTGATCTTCTTCTCGATGTGCTTTACAAGTAGTGCTCGTGTATGCTGAAGAGTTTCACCGATCGGCAGACCCAGGTATACAATTGACTTAGAGGGCATGACCACCTGTGACCCTAGTTGGATTTCGGGTTGAGAGGCATTCCAGTTAAATAACAGTACTTCACATTTTGTCACATTAAAACTCAACCCAATTTCATCATACTCCATCTCCAAAATTTTAAAGTTAGATTCCAAAGAAGACAAAATTCTTGAAAAGTTTAGAAGGTCATCTGCAAACCCAACTAGGGACACGTCAATGCCTTTAAAAATACAGCAAGGGGCCACTTTTGACTGGGTCGTCGATATGCTGTTGTTGAACAGATCAGGTGATGATACGGCTCCCTGTTTTATACCTTTCTTCACCACAGCAAACCTACGACTTAATTTACCTGACAGTTTAATACGGACCTTGAGCCTACTATACATGTCGTTCATGGGTTTGACAATAGCACGGTCAACTCCGGACTTTCTCAGCTCAACCATATTCTGAGAATGGATACCCGAATCAAAAGCCCACCGTACATCATATTCACCTATAGCTAGGCTTTCTTTCGAAATGTGGGCATCCAGTAGAACATTTGCAACTACATGCAAGGCATGGGCACATCCTAAGCCAGCTTGGAATCCAAACTGGTGGGGAGGCACTTTACAACTAGCTTTAATGTCCGAAATTATGAGCTTTTCAAATAGCTTGCAAAACACAGATGATACAGTAATGGGTCTGTATGACGATGGTTCATGAGCAGGTTTACCCTTTTTCAAAACTGGAGTGATCACACCTAAACAGAAAATGTCCGGTACAATACCATGTGTTAGTATAATTTGGTAAGCTATTGCTAAATGCTCCGATAGAACTGGACCACCATTCAGTAGGTGTAGAGCACAGATTTGGTCGGCACCGGCGGATAATTTCTTCTTTAATTTTTGACAAAGGTGGGTTATTTTCGCACTAGAAATCACGAGGTAATTATGCTCTTTCGTCATAAGCTGATCGAGCTCTTCGCTAAACTTTTTATTTTTCACTTCATCTGGTGGGGAGAATTCAGCAGCAAAATAATCTACCCATATTTCCTCATCTATATCACTAGCATTTTGTCCCGTACTTTCTACAGGCCTGGCACGGAGCTTCCAGACCAAATTAGGGTTTTCAATGATTTTTGAAACTGTTTCCCGTTTGAGGCTACTACGATGTTTTCGTAGCTCTTTCGCGAACCGCCGTTTTGTATAAACCCGCAATTCATTGACTACCCCGCTTCTTGGCCGGTCGCACTCGTGCCAAACCCCCAGCCAGAACTTGGCAGCTGCTCTTGCCTTCACAAGCTCACTGTTAGAGGCCCATCCTTTCACTCGCGACCCACGTCGGACGCTACGTAATGGGACAGCAATTCTTTCAGCTACTCTCAAGGAGTGGCAAATTTCGTAGAAATACATGTTCAGTTGCAGGCGTATCTCGCTTTCTGTTAGGCCACAATCTCACTGTAGGAGGTGGAAAGGCACTTTAATTTTCTTCAAAATTTGTTCACAATTGAGCTGGAACTGCTCACGGACTACTTTTTTCCAATCACGTGCTGGCTCAGGCTTGGTTTTTGGAGCACACTGGGGACTGACGGCTGGTATTGCAAAAGAGAGAGGTAAATGATCCGAATAGGCACCGTCAGATCCAACCGAGACTGACTCTAGGTCCAGTTTGTAAGTTACTACATGATCAAGATTTGAGACGGTTTTTGCGGTACTGATATAGGAATAGCACTTATCCTTCTTAGCAACTTTAAATCCGCTTGGTAAGGCGTTCAGCAATAGTACAGCCCGAGGGCAGGAATGATCGTCGAGATTGCAGTTAAAGTCACCAAGAATTATAACAGGGCATGATTTCTGGACTAAACTGAGGAGGCACTTTCCGAGCTTCTGGCAGGCTTTTGCAAACTTCTTTTCTGAAGCGATGTCATTGTAATTGGTTGGTAAATAAACATTTACGAAAAACACGCCATGCATTTTGGCAGCTTGGAACCATTCATTCTGCTCGACACACACGGGGGGCCCCGAGTTAGAGCGCGTGATTATGGCTAGGCCACCAGAGGGACGACCCCGAGTCCCAGATCTTCGCGCAGGTTGAACGAGGTAATGCATATCCGAGGAAAACTTTAGAAGGTTTACACTATCATCGGTCAGAAAGTGTTCCTGTATGCAAATACAGTTATATTCTTTAGAAAGGTCAGTTAGAAGGGGGATTCTGTCCAACACTTTACCGTTCATATTCCAGCAGAATATTCGATTTTCCATTTACGTGCTAGTGTTAGGCTGGGCTTTGTTAAAGGGACAAGCAGCATGGTAGCAAGAGTGTCTACTAGAGCCGCAGTTTAGGCATTTTTGCGGATTACTACATGGGTTGTCCTTACTAGAGCTGTGACCATCGCCACCGCAGCGCGAACACCTGTAATGTATGCAAGATACAATGGCCGATTGAGGGACAAGTTCAAGTGTATTATGGGAACACTGATTCACTCCTGTTAGATGTTAAAACGGAAAATTTGTTAAATGATTTGGAAAATGGAGAGTATATTAGCTTACGAATGGACTACACCAACTGGAGTGAATCCCTCTATCCAGAGCTAGTGAAATGTCAGGCCCCAAATCAATTGTTACTGCTAAAATCTGAAACGGGAAGTGATCTGATATCCAGTGGTGTGTTTCCTGGGCCTGAGGTATACTGTCTGGAAATGCATAACAAGGATATCAAACAAGTTTGCAAAGGGGTGCCTACACATTTAAAAAAAATAATTTCGATATGAGTGTCTGTAGAAACTGTGTGGAACTTATTTTAGTCCCAAGAGCGAAAGTCATGGCGATTCGCTCTTTACAATTTAATAACTACACAGTTAGAGTCGAGAAAAACGCCATGTCGGCCATATCAGACAAAGTTTATGTACTTGAGGATGGTGTGAAGGTACTACCACACGGTCACTATTTAATCTCAGACCAAGTTGAATGTGTAGAGCATAGAAAGCAAATCGGTCTAGAAAAATTAACTTAAATTCTTTAATGGTACAAGGTGGGTAGTGGTGGGTGTTTAAATTCCTTTTTTTTATCAAAATTAATAAGTTTTCAATATGTGTGTGTGCAAGGCAGAGCAGTTACTTCTTCATAATTTCCAATATACATAATTATTTAATGTTCCCGGCCCTGGCCCGCCGCAGCGGGCCCCACCGCACTTCCCGGCCACCACAGTGGCTGCCCCCGGGGGGTGGGGGAGTTCTCAATGTTTTTTTTGTAAATAATAAATGTAATATTATTTTAAGTGTTTTTTTCCTAGTGCCTGTTTAAAATAAATGTTGTATTTTTGTTATAAATAAATAAAAAAAAGTGTATTAATTAAATATAAAGTGCTTTTTCCTAGTGTTTATTTAAAATAAATGTTTATGTTTTTCTTAAAAATAAATAAATAAATAAAAAAGAAGTCAATTTTTTTGTTTCGAAGTGCTTTTTTCTAATTGTATTATTTGTAAAGTGCTGCTACTTTTATGTTAAAATAAAAGAAAATATGATTCTCTATTGATTTTGTTTCTTTCATTATCCTTGAACAGAGTAGTAATAGGGAAATTATTTAGTCATTAGACATCTATAAACCACAGTTAGTTGTAGGTGAGCTGTTGAAGGGAACATCAATATGTATCAATTTAAAACACCATTCAGATTTTTTCTGTGTGGTCCATCAATGTCAGGCAAAATGACATTCTTAACTAAAATAATCAAAAATTGCGATAAAATGCTTTTGGAGCCTAAAAAGATCTACTCTTGCTACAGTATTTGGCAGGAGTCATACGATAAAATAAAAGCAATAACTATATCGGGCGTGCAGATACAATTCATACAGGAAATTGATGTTTTCAATATTATTGAAACAAACTCTTGGCTGATTATTGACGATTTAGCTGAATCCATTGAAATATGGTCCCAGAAATGCTACAACTGCTTTCGATTCGCTCTCATCATGAATAGATTTCCGTTACTCTAGTTCTACACAATCTCTTTCATCAAAGCAAATGTATGCAAACACTTGCTTTGAACTGTACCTGCTATATCATCTACATCTTTGTTCGTGATTCTAGCTCACTAATAACTCTCAATAAGCAAATATACCCCGGCGCCCCAAATTTCTACTTTCAGCAAACAATCAGGCAACTAATAAACCCTACGACTACATCCTATGGGAACTTAATCAAAATGCACCCGAGGATTTACGTGCAGTCACGGATATCTTGACAATAAAATTACAGTATATCTCCATGTAAACAGTAAAAAAGGCTGTTAGTTGCCATCATGACACTGAAGAAACTAAATGTAACATTTATTTTCCTTTCTAAGCACTTCAAAACCGCCCACTTAGGAAAGCCGTACTCAAACATGATATTGACAACGATTTCATTAATCTAATACCTGAACTTTGTTTAAATTTAACCGAGGGCAATGTTCAACTGCCAGAAGTAGTTAAGAAACAGGCAAAGCAACAAGCTTTTTACACTTTTACTGCCAATAATTGCAGGACTTGTAAACAGTTTTCTCTAGATGGCTAAACCCTATAAATTGACTCCAATAGAATTCGCTCTCTCACCCGTGGAACACTTTGAGGACAATCTGAATAGATTCATTGACAACGAGAATATTGAGAATGATAAAAAACTGCTTTTACTTCAAGATGCACTTCGCCGAGTGGACAAACATAAGCCCTATCGTGCGAGAGCCAGTGGGAATGTGAGTGTCAGTGATCACAAAAAAGAACCATCTCCTCATGATTCTTCTGCTATCAATGGAACACAATTAAAGACGGAGGAATTGGATTCAATAGTGTCGAGCATTGGAAATGTAATACCGCACTCATATCGTGTAAACAAAGTAAACAAAGTAAACGACTCATAACATATCTCATGGAAAGCGGTCAAGATCATATTCAAGTTGATAGCAATGGGAAAGTGATTATAAATCAAGGCAAGAGCTATAATCTACTTGATTTAATCTATGATATGGTTACAAAGCGCAAAGGACTTTTATCATTTGACATTCATCTATACAACTTTCTAAATACATTAAACTTCCCCAAAAGCCTTATTAGCATTAGGCAAATTCTAAAAAAATAAATGAACATACTCCTTTCTTATCATCATCAACATTAAAACACGAAGAAGATGAAGAAGATTTTAAATGTATCTTGGAAAATACCAGCACACCTAGTGGAAACATTGATTTGAGGATGAGTAGGAGGAGCACACCGCTGATAGCTAGACAAAAGCGAAGACGTATCAAGTCAACATCACCACCATCATCACCCACTGGTACAGGGCCTTATCCAGGATTTTTGTTCAGGGAGGGTTTTACTAATTTTTGACTTTTTTTTTGGGGGGGGGGGGGTTACTAATTTTTGACTCAGTTTTCGACTAATTTTACTGATTTTTACCTAGGTTTTACTAATTTTCGACTTATTTTCGAGTCGGTCAAAAATTTCGGGGGGGAGTTCAAACCGGGTAACCCCCCCCCCCCCTGGATACGGCCTTGCACAGGTATACAAAAGGGTAGTGGACGTTACACTACGTGTTTACGTTCAATTGGTCGAAGTTCCGAAAGGTGTTTATGAAAATATTGGTGAAGTGGGGAGTTTAAGTTCCCCAACCACTCTTTCCAAAGTCACTGGTGTTCACACTAAAAGTGTACAAGACTATCTACAAAATGAATCTAGTTACACTCTACATAGAAATCATAGACTTCGTTCTAATCATTATCGAAAAACTAAAGCCTTTTTCCCATTGCATATAATGCAAGCAGATCTCTTAACTCTAGATGAAATTAAATAAAAAAACAAGTTTTTTTAACTGAAAGTAAGGAGCGACATTAAAACTTAAAATGAACAGAAATTATTCTGTATATGAAAGGGGCTGTCCCCTCCTCAACGCCTCGCTCTTTACGCTACAGTATTTCATTGTTAAAAAAAAGAGTTGTGAGAAAGTCAAACTTTAGCGTAAAGAGCGAGGCATTGAGGAGGGGACAGCCCCTTTCATATACAGAATAATTTCTATTCGTTTTAAGTTTTAATATCGCTCCTTACTTTCAGTTAAAGAACTTGTTTTTTATTTAACTTTTGAACGTTTTTGAATAAATGCAGGTTTTGATCTTGGCTCACCGTACATGAATAATTAAAACAAAGTTTTCATATTAATTTACTTTTATTTAGTTAAATGGCTTTCTCGAAACTTGTTTAATTTTATTTACGAACGTTTTTATTAGTAATAAATATACGTAACTTACGAATTAACTTACGTAACAAACTTCTATATTCAAATATTTTTAATACGTATATTCAGGGGTTTTCCCCCTAGTCAATACCTTGCTCTTTAAGCGAAATTTCGGATCTTGTTCCAATTCTTTAAAAATGACCGCTTAATCACAATGGCCTTTAATTAGAAAAAATAGCTCTTATGGAAGTACTAAAAAATCTTTGGCTTAAAGAGCGAGGTATTGACTAGGGGGTGAACCCAATCATATATGTAATATATTCTGTTCGTTTAAAGTTTTGATGTTGCTGCTGTTGCAGTTGAAAAACTTGTTTTTTTATATTTAATTTCTGATCTTTTTTTAAATAAGGCTTGGAAGTCTTGCGTCCCCATCATAGCAATGTCCCTTCCCCCATGAAAACTTCCTCCATGGAAAGATTCTCCTAACTAACCCCTGACCCACCCACCCACCCCCCCACTACCAGGAAAAATCTCCCTGAAAACGTCTGTATACTTCCCAATAGCCAATACTATATGTTAACATTGGTTAAAGTTCATAACTTTCAGCCCTCCCCCCGGGAACTTCGGGGGAGTAAGTCATCCTAAAAGACATACTTATAATATTTTCGAACATTCTGAACAAAATGGCTACCTCAAAATTTTTATCAGGTGACTTTGGGAAAAAAATGAGCGTGGGAGGGGGCCTAGTTGCCCTCCATTTTTTTGGTCACTTAAAAAGGGCACTAGAACTTTTAATTTCCATTCCAATGATCCCTCCCACGATATTCTAGGACCACTGAGTCGATACGATCACCCCTGGAAAAAAAAACAACAAACAAACAAATAAATTAACACGCACCCGTGATCTTTCTTCTGGCAAAAAATGCGAAATTCCACATTTTTTTAGATAGGAGCTTGAAACCTCTACAGTAGGGTTCTCTGATACGCAGAATATGATGGTCTGATTTTCATTAAGGTTATATAACTTTTAGGGGGTCTTTCCCCTTTTTCGAAAATCAGCCAAATTTTCTCAGGTGCCTAACTTTTGATGGGTAGGATTAAACTTGATGAATCTTATATATTTGAAACCAGCATTAAAATATGATTCTTTTGATGAATATATTTGTATCAAAATACCGTTTTCTAGAGTTTCGGTTACCATTGAGCTGGGTCGCTCCTTACTTACAGTTCGTTACCACGAACTGTTTGATTCAAAGGCGTCACAATACACCATACAAGTACATTCTACTTGCAATCAGTGTTTTTAGTCGCTATACATATGCCATTTATTGCAGTCAAAGAGAGGTGTTGAAGTTGCTCAGGCTATAAAAAGTATTCTCGAACAAGATTCATATAATAAATTCAAATGGATCGGGGTAGTGAATTTGTTAATCCCCATGTTGAAAAAGTAATAATGAAATATAATACAATGCTATATCTTAGTCATATTCCTATAAGGGCTACATTGGCCGAGCGATTGATAAGAACTTTTCGACTTTTAATTTCAAGATATTGTACATTGAAAAATACACCTTCTTTTATTCAATATTTAGATAAAATCATGTTGATTTATAATCAACGACCCCATCGATCATTGTCCAACTCAACCCCAATGGAAGTTCATCATTCTGATCTTGATACATTTGATACTTTTTTTTAAACAATATTCCAATCAAACGATTGTGGAGAAAAAATTCAATGTTGGTGATACTGTTAGAATTAATAGAACAACTAATGTTTTCAAAAAGGGTAATTACTTATGGTCCACTAAACTTTTTAAAGTGGCAAAAATCCTAGAAACCAAACCCATAAGTTATCGTCTGCGAGATACCAAACATGAAGAGATTCTCGGTGGCTTTTATGACTATGAACTACAAAAAGCTAAAAATAATAGTGAAATATATCAAATTGAAAAGATATTAAAGACTTGTACTCGTTGGGGTAAGAAACAGTTACTTGTTTGGTGGCTAGGATACAAATCTGATTTTGATATTTGGATCAGTGTTGAAGATATTGACAATACCTAATGATTTTTATGTAACATTTATGTCCAACGTCTCGGATCCTCTATACAATGACTTGAATAAGACAAGTGATTTTTGGACGAAACTCTCCCCCACCATCAAATTCGACGGTGCGTATGAAGTGGCTCTTTTCGACTGTATTCTCACTATTATATCCTGAGAAAGGATTGCAAATATGATATAATAATTAGACCCTATGATTGGCCGCCACCCGCAGGTGATCAACAACAAATTCAAAAGATCAATTGGTTGAATTATCCATATGTTGAATTACCATACGAGGAGCTCAGTTGTATGAATGATTTGTTTCGTTCAATCAATAAAAGAGTTTCCGCTCGTAAAAAAGAAGCCTTTCATTTCAACTATTCAAAGGAAGAGGGGAAGATCTACATTAGTTCACCCATTGCCAATGAAAAGGTCATTCTCAATGATAATCTAAAATATGCTCTTGGCTTTAAACTTAATATAATCAATGATAAAAGTGCCGGAAACACTAATTTTATTTTTGCTGAGTACCCATCAGCCTCCTCTCTTGACACTGGACTCCTTGGACCTTGGTCACTTAACACTAAGAGCTGAATTAGGTGATCCCCTAGCAATATCAGAAGGTTTAGCTGTGATTACATGTCATTTTCGACCCAATGTCACTGCCTTATATGAACAATAGAAAAATTCCATTTGTCTGTCCTGATATCAACCGCTATGCTGGTGCCCTAAGTCCACGTGAAATAGGTCATGGATTGGACTATTACAAGTGGCGTACTACAATGTCTGGCTATGGTATTGGTAGTTTGTTTTCTAAGCTATTTCGTTCTGCACTACCCCTTGCCAGAAAATATCTTGTACTTGCTGCATCAAATTTTGCTGCCTCAACACTACATAACTGAGGGTCTGGTAAAAATTTCAAGGAGAGTGTTAAAGAAAATGTTAGATTTTCAACAAGAGCTGTTGGTGAGCAATTAAAATCTCAGAAAAATGGGAAGGGATTAAAAAGGATGCCTGGTCATCATTCAATCATCAGTCTCTACCCAGGTGGGAAGCGAAGGACATCAACAACGACTTTGAGGAATAAAACGAAGAAGACCAATAAGAAAAGAAGAAGAAGAAAAAAATTGCTAGATCAAAGAAGGATTTCTTCTCTTAAGATGACCTATCTCCGCCACAAGGAATCGCATCCATCAATCAGCTCCTCATTGAATCTATTCAATGCTGAAAATATTGATGTTAGTGTCAAGTATGGCTACTATGAACAATTTTACCCTCAACAGCCCCTCTCGGAAAATATACACTTTTAGATATTTTCCAATGAAGACTATTTCATTGATTTATCATCAACATTTACTGTTTTAAATTTGCGGTGAAGAAAAAGTCAGAAAATACAATTCCAACTGCTGCCGATGGTCTGTCCTATGAAAACTGTATCCTATACAACTTATTTAAACAAATTAATGTATTTATTAATGGAACATTGGTGAGCACTAGCAATAATTTATCCAACTATGAAAGCTATATACAATTAATGATGATGACACCAAAGGCATATAAGGAGTTGAGAGGACAAACATTGGGCTATGAATATCGATCAGGTGTTGATACTGACGGTGAGTTAACTACTGCAGTGACCCAGGAGTATCATCTAGTTGGAAAATTAAATCATGAGATATTCAATATATCCCAATGGCTACCCCACAATGTCAAGATTGACATAAAGTTACAATTAGCCCCATTGAATTTCATTTTGAGAAAAACACTTGCTGCAGCACCCGATGTAAATGTCATTATCACTTCGGCAATTCTTCATGTTTGAAAACAACAGGTTATAAGCTCTGTTGCATTGGCAGTGGAAAAACTAAGAGCAAATGGTAACAACATCAAACTTTTTGTCCCCCACACGATCACCAATCAACGTCACATTGCCACTGGCTCTCGCACCTTTACCGATTAATCATTTATCAATGGAGAAATCCCATCAAAACTCGCTTTGGCCTTTGTGAAGAGTGCCAGTGCAATTGGATCCTGGACTGCATCCCCCCATGATTTTAATTTTTTTGGTCTGTGTAGCCTTATGTGCAAAGTGAATGGTATTCCACTGTACACTCTATCATTTGATACAAAATCCTACAGAACTCTGTATGAGTTGACCATGCAATCCCTAGATCATGATTCACAACTATTTGAAAATGGAAGAACCGATTCAATGTTTTCAAATAATGATGGTGTAATTTTTGTGGACCTGTCTGGTACCCAGGATATGAGTATAGTACGAACGGGGAATGTACGGTTAGATTGCACATTTGCCAATGCTTTGACTGAGAGTATCACGCTAATATCATTGAGTCAATTTGAAACCTATTGGGAAATCACACCCGACGGCAGTGTTTTACTAGACCTAGCACCATGAACACAAAGCAAATAATAAGCGTATTTAATATGGATTTATACATGTTCCAATACAAGTCCTATTGCATACCATCAGACTTCATTTAACAAATTCCAAGTGTTAACAATACCCTAATAATTGTTAATAGCAGTCCATCGACTTTGAAGACAGTTCATTGGCTATGCATCTTTCCAACAGCGAAGAATATCGAATTTTTTTATCCTCTCGGCCTATCATATAAATTCTACACTCCACACATCAACAACTTTATTGAGAGCAGTGGGAAAACTATTATTCAAAATCAGAGGAGAGTACAGGATTTAACGACTGAGACATTTGGCTTTCATGCATTACTCTTTTTCATGTTCAGGTGTCGTGGCTATACCTACAAGCAGTTTCTTAGCATTAACGTTGACTTTCCTCGATTGAACGACTTTCTAGTGGAAAATATACTTTCAAGCGTGTTTAATATTGATTTTAGTGCCCTACGAATAAAATGCTCTAAAAATGTATGTAAAATTGTTTATTAATAAAAATAATGCATATACATGATAAAAAACGACTTTTCTACTCTTTAGATTTCATCTTCTACTACGTATAGGTATTTGTCGAGAACAACTAATGCAGGTAGATTATGTGAATTCACAGTATACTGATCCTGATATGCTGCAATGTCGGGGTCACATTTTCTACAGTATAATGTAACTTCACTCTTATCATATCTCTTTTTATAATCAATGATACTATTTTCATTCATTTTGTAAAATTCGCATGCTTCAATTTGCTTATTTGAAGCAATGTCACATACAGTGTCCTCAATTGGTGAATGACATTCCGTGACAGCTAAATAAAAATCACTAGGCTTATAATCATAGTAGCTATTGTCTTACCAACGATGACGTAGAAACCAAATTTTTTTTATATTTTCCACATTTGAAACGTAGACCTGACTCCTCCTTCCGAAACAATCTAAAGCCACGACGATACCAATCTCTTAGCAATATACTAAAATCACGTTTAGGATTTTTTCCAATCATACCAGGATATGTATTCTCCCACTGATTACATTTATCATAGTGGAAATTAGAGCATAGGTGTCCTCTAGGATGAGAGTCACACACCCCTTCAAGACATGAATTACAACCTTTAATTTGTACAGCATATCCTCTATGTAATTTACACGGGTTACATATTCAGCACTTTTCATCATACTCATCAATCATTTTAAAATTTTCACATGATGACCAGCTGCCCAGTGTATACATGCATAGTGGACATGTATGGAATATTTTTTCATGTGTTGACACTCTCACTGCCAAAATGAAACTGAGCTACCATCAACAAATTGAGTGGGATAGATAGAGAGGAGTAAATCCTCCTTGAACAACATCTTTCTCATGAAGAAATCTTAAATTTCTAAGCTAGTGTGTGTGTGTTTAAAAGCAAATCCACTATATCATTTTGTCTTGTCGTGATTAGTATGTCAATAAATTGTTGTAAATGCCTTTGGACCACGACTTAAAAGCTTCATGCAATAGTCTAATGACGGAGAATCACTTTTCATTATGTCGACAAGCATTCCATGAGAAATTTATTCCTTTGAACTGATAACTCCAGAAAATCATCATGTAGAATCAAACATTTTTTCATAAACACGAGATTACCAATGATTTTCTCTTTCTCAAATCTATCCATTTTTAGAGTCCTAACAGTTTCACAACCAACTTCAGACTAACCAGGATTCTTTTTTCTACTCTAAAAAATGTACGCTAACCTACTATAGAAAAAAAAATATCTTCGATTTAGAAACAATTTTATTGAATATAATTACAACAATAATAATCACTGATTCAATTTATTTTCCTCGATATATTTCACTAGTTTATCTAATGCAGCTTGAAGTCTATTTATATGCACAGTGTTCAGTTTTTCCGCAAAGCGTAATTGCTCCTCCAATTTAAATTTGTTTAATGATATCACATATCCAGCATACATATCGTCCCATTCAAGCCTTAGTCTACACCCTCGTGTTATTTCCATATCCACGTTTGGTACTCTCGCCCTTGTATCAGTGCTGCTACCTGCTCCACCATCAAGCTCCAATAGTGTAAATGTACCACTCATTTTCTTTACTAATATCGTCTCAAATAAACTGCTCTCTCTAAAATCAATTCTCTTACTAATATGAAGTATAATGAAAATCACTCCTTATATTTGAATCCAGTTACTAATCAAGTTACCGTATATGGAGTAGCCTCTGTATCTCGCTTATTGGCCCAGAAAATTGGTGTGGCCTCAGAAACCAGTCTGGTAAGGCCTATAACGGTCCTAGCAATAGATGAATGACCGTGGTAAGCCATGTATCCGTGAAACTGCACATATATCCATGCCTCAGGCTTGTATTCGTCGCGTTCCCTATGACCTTACTACTTGTGTATCAGAAAATTTGCAATATATCCTCTCTCTTTAGCACGCCAAAAAGCGTAATTACTTGAACAGTACATTTGACCAAGTTTCCTAAAACGAGGTGTAGGTTATGACTGCCATATGACATGTAGAAAGGACAGGGATTAACCTATAGATTTCTAGCTTGCAAGCCTTGATTCTTTCCTTTCACATTGACTGCGTTGTCAACCTTTGACTTCTGCAGTTTCTAAGGTCCAGTCAATGCTTCAGCAATACCTTCAGGTAAGTATCAATCAATCCTTTTCTAGTGGAATCTTCAGTACACCAAAATACTTCGCCTGCTTCATCTTCTCAATGATCTTCCTTCTAACTAACTTGGCGAAGATCATGAAATAAGGCAAAAAGAAAAAAAATGGAAAAGGTGGTAAAAACATCTATTTTAAAACAAGATTAAGAGTCAAAACCCAAACACAACTTTGTCAAATAGGAAAAACTTCTCTTTCACTCGTCATGACCTATTTGAATATGTCGATAAATTCACTTCATCTGGAAATGGTTCATAATTTACTCCAATGATGGGAAAGATTTACGTTTGGGCGCTAGTTACCCTTGTGTCAAGGGGTTCTAGGTACCTTGACACATAATATATCCTGTATAAGGGTTGGGGCGTATTCGGTTTGTTAAGACATCAACAAGATAGTGGCCAAGAATATTTTTGACTGATAGATCTTATTACAGGCGTTAAAGCTTGATGCATAATTCTCAGATTATATATTTTTGAAAATTCGATCCAAAAGTACCAAAATTGACCAAATCAAAGCCTACTTAAGAATTCTTTTTTATTCAAACTTGATAACACAAAATGGAATCGCAAAACGTTGTTATTTATTCACTGAATCTAATGGGTGAAAATATGAAGTAAATATAGTTTGATTGTAGTAAAGGTTTTGTTCCTTCATTGAACATTTTTCTTTTAATTAAAAACATGCTAATGAATCAAAAACTTACACTTACCCCTTAATGAAGTTTATGATTACATTTCATCAGAAACTCTGCTAACTGTATCATAGGCTAGGCCCCATCCAACACTCCCATAACAAATGGGTTGCATATGGGGTCCTACAGGCGCAAGACCAAGTATGGTCACTTTTTCACTCCCTAGCACCAGCCCTGAATAAAACTGCATGTGTCTTTTCTGTCCGGTTTTTTTTTTTTTTTTTTTTTTTTTTTTTTTTTTTTTTTTTTTTTTTTTTTTTTTTTTTTTTTTTTTTTATAGAAAAAAGAAACAGGATTACAAGTCAATTTTAATGTGCTCTCTTAATTATTATGTCCCAGCTTTTATTTATTAAATTTCACAACAAATAGCCTAAATTCAAACTTTAGCGCAAAGAACTCAAATTCAAACTTTAGCGCAAAGACATAATTCAAACCTTAGCGCAAAGAAAGACGTGTTGAGGAGGAACAGCCCTCCGTCAGATCCGTTTTAATTACTGTTCGTTTTAAGTTATAATGTTGCTCCTTATTTTCAATTGAAAAAAATGGTTTTTTATTTAATTTCTAATCCTTTTTTTTTTAATAATACCAGGAAATCTGGCTACACCTCCACGGAAAAATATCTCTTCACCACGGAACTATTCTCTAGACAATTCAATCCCAGTGAAAATTAACCCCGGATAATTAACCTTAGCATCTCCAAAATTGAGTCAGCAAAGAGAAAGCAAGAGATAAGAAGAATTTTGTATAGGAATTCTGGCAAATTTCCTCAGTGTAAAATTTCCCCAGAAGAAATCACCCCCTGGAAACTTCCCTCTCATTCAAAAATTATCCCCTGGAAAATCCCACCAGTAGAAAATTTACCCCCCCCCCCCCTGTCTAACTCAAAATATGTATGCAAACTTCCCAGACAAAATTGCATACGTAAAAAATGGGTTAAATTAAAGACCTTTCCCTAGGGGCTGGGGGCGTGGCTTCATGATATTTACAAAGGCATATTAATTCGGGCTTTCAACATTGCTGAACAAAATGGCCTTCTCAAAATTTTGATCATACGATTTTGAGAAAAAGGAGTGCGGGAGGAAGCCTAGTTGCCCTCTAATCTTTTTGCTCACTTAAAAAGGGAACTAGAACTTTTAATTTCCGTTTAAATGAGCCCTCTCTCAATATTCTAGGACCACTGGGTCATTACGATTGCCCCTGAAAAAAGAAACAACAAACAAACAAATAAACACGCTTCCGTTATCTTGTTTCGGCCAAAAATACAAAATTCCACATTTTTGCAAATAGGAGCTTAAAATCTCTAAAATAGGGTTTTCTCATAGCTGAATCTAATGGTGTAATTTTCATTAAAATTCTATGGCTTTTAAGGGTTTTTTTTCCCTTTTTTTTAGAAAATCAGGCAAATCATCTCAGGCTTGTAGGCATTGATGGGTAAGACTAAACTTAATGAAACTTATTCATTTGATATCATCATAATAAGTCAATTTTTTTATACACTATATCTATTGGTATCAAAATTCCGTTTTTTAGAGTTTCGATAACAATTTAGGTGGATCACTCCTTAGTTACAGTTCATTACCACGAACTGTTTGATAACCACTTTTAGTGACACATTCCTTATTCGTATTCCTAAACTCGAAAAAAAACGTAATTTTAATTTTTTCCTAAATAACCATTAGAAATTAAATATAAAAGTTTCATAACCACTCTAATATCTAAAATTCGCTGTTGCAAGAAAAATAAATGTAAATGAAGATATACATGATCGATAACTTCAAACATATTAGAAATGTTTTATGAACCAGATTTATATGCTTATGGGAAACCTATAAATAGTTTCTGAACGTCTTTTCATAGATGATCGAGTTTGTTTCGTTTTAGTTTCTTTTTAATTTTATCTCTATATGATTTCCTTTCGATTATAAATTGGTCAATATATGGTAATTTACATAAGTTTGAACAGCTAAGCCCCTCCCTCTAATTTCTTTTAGTAGAACTATGAGTATATGACTTATTGATATTTCTAACAGCGTAATGTTTTATATGAAAGTACGTGAGAAAATAAAACAGGCTTGAAAAGTCTTAACTTTTCCGATTAAATCATATTTTGATTTATCGACTGTACGGTTTATTTGAAAAAAGTAAAAAAAACTAAATTGTATTTTACCAATAGTTAATATATAGAAAAGTAAACAATTGTATATAAAACAATTGTGAATAATAAATATATACTATTTTTCATTTTGTAAATTTTATTATCAATATTTAATTTTTGACAAATAAAAGCTTACATTGCTAAAACGAAAAGGTTTCACTAATATATATATACATAGTACCGGGATTCCGGCGGCTTAGCCTCTTGTCCCCGCCACGGCTATGTAGCAGGCTTCTATATATGGGTTCTCATTATCACTTGTCTTCTAACTGAAGACAATGAAGACAATGCCTCTCCTTGATGTCATGACGTCACCACAGGGTCAATACAACTACCCTGGGAAAAATTAAATTCTTCCTTATGGTTGTTACCTATTTATATCGTTTTGTGACGAAAATTGTCAACATGCCAGTTTTAGGAAAAAACAACTATGTAGCTGACTTTGAGGCCGGGCTCTGGCATCGCCACGTGGCAGACTTGTATTTACTGATTCTCACTGCCCCTTATCTTCTAACCACAAACAATGTGAGGCTGTTCATTATGTCTTGGTCTCACAATATGTTCAATTCAACCACCCTTGAAAAAAATGCAAATTCTTCCTTAAGGTTGTGACCTTTTTAGTTCGTTTTAGTGGCCAGAAACGTCAATATGGTAGGTAGGGAAAAAAAACCTATGTAGCCGATATCTAACCCAGGCCCTGGTAATCAGCATGGGGCAGACTTGTATATGTTGATTTTCGTTGTAAGCAGCAATGAAGTAGAAGCGTCAAAGATTGTGATGGAGTTTTTATTATAACGTAATATTTTTTCTTCTTCGCTTTCATTTATGACTTCTGTTCTTCACTCCATTTTTTTTCACTCCATTTTTCAAAGAACAATTCTTTGTTCTTCACTCCATTTTTGATAAGTTCTAATACTCGCTTTCCCCCTATTGCTTGTAAATTCATCTTCTAACCGCATATTTCTTTGTTCTCATTGTGAACAGTTTTGTTTTGACTTTTTTAAATTCTTGCTACCGCTCATCTTCGAAACAGATGTTTCTTTGGTCTTCACTGTTGTTTTTTATTCATTGTAATTGTCACTGACACAAGTATTCTGAAGGTATATATTTGTTCTTCATTTTTGTTTTTTATTATCTTAGACATTTTTCTAAAACGTTTTATAGCTGCTCAGATTGGTTTTATCACGTTTGATAGTCTAGGTTGTTCATTTATCCTCTAGGCAGGGCCATAACCAGGATTTTTTTTGGGGGGGGGGCACCGATGTCAAAGGACTAAAATGGAATGTCGAATGGTTTTAGATAATGGTTTTACCACATAATGGTTTTTGCTTTTGCCTTTGAAATTCGTTATTCTTGATGTGGTGTTTTGTCTCCTTCTATTTGTATTAACTACCTGTCTGGTGTTCTTGGAGTTACATGTTGTTGTTGTTGGCTGTGCAGGTGTGCAGGCTGTGTTCTTCCTTTGTGAAATGATCCCTAAGGCTTAATTTCTTGTTGTTTACTCTTAAAGAAGTTTGTAACGTAGTTTATAGTTTCGGTTTATAGTTATTTTGGTTTTTATTTTCACTTTAATATGGAAAAAAAAAAACATCCGTTAATTATTTTTGGGAAATATATATGCATAATTATTTGATATTACGATGCCTCTGATGGTTATAGCAAGAAAAATTTTGTCCCGTAATAATATTATTGGTACAGTAATACCACCTCATTGGTGAAAGAAGAAATGAAAAATGAAAATGTTAGCACGTACAACCAGCAGTGCCAGCGCTTTGAGGTATATTATACCGGTTTTGTGATCAAATTGCACCTCAAAAGATTCTTTGTTGTACAATAATAACATTTGACGTTAGTTTCTATTTAACAGAAAAAAATTATTGAGATAAATTGAAAAAAAAACAACCAGTCCGTATTCATTCACTCGTATTTTTTCTCTCTCAGAAATAAATTTCATTCGCTAATTTATCGTTTGATCATTAATTTGGATTTTGCAGAGTTTTCTTTCGTGTTTGGGTTTAACGAGAATCCCTTTTCCTTTGCTCAAGCCTCGAAGAGGTGACTAGACAAATTTCGAAAAAGTAAAAAAACAGAACTTGACCTGGTGAAAACAGCCCAAATCTATCGAAATATAGCGTAAATTTTGGATGGTACCATGAATTATCCGAATGTACAAAGACTTCTAAAATCTACCGAAAATAGTACAATTGTAACGTGTTGGCCACGTTCAAAATTACCCATAAATGCCTATATCAGTTATATGGGTGGAAATGTTTTTATTTTTCGTTTCTATCTTTATCGGGTTACTCTATCGTGTCTGTACGTTAACTTTTTCTCTTTGGATATACCCTTTATAGTTGTCTTTTTTAATAATTATGTATGAACTAAGTTGCCAGTGTCATCATTTAACTGCTATAGTTGGTAAAATTGTTTTGCTGAATATGACCGATTTGGCAACCAATCAATTTAGTAGTTTTTCGAGTGCCAATTTTACTAACATATAACATATAGATAAAAAGTTTTCAGCGATATTAGAACTTAAAACAAGCAAATGTAAGTATAGATAAGATATTAAACCTAAGACAGGCAGAAATAACTATAAGCAAAAAAATAAGAGAAGAATAAATTTTAGTGAGAAATGCAGCCAAAACTTATGTATGAGGCTCACTAGAGTCAAACGTTGATAAAAATGAAAAATACTCACAGATATAGCACCAAAACTGTAACCATTTGCGCAACTTGGTGAGTTGGGCTATTTTGAACTTGTAGGGTAATTTGTAAGACAGCTCAATCAGAATAAAATATAAATACTTTTTTTAACCAGCAGAAAATTGAATATTGTTGATATAAACTACTTTGGAACTAATTAATCTAATAACTAATACATAATTTAATTGAATATAAATAATTAATGTAATCATTAATATAAAATTAAATAGTAAATTAAAATAATATAAATTTTTCACTATTACAATACATATAGGCCTATTTGGTGTGAAAGATGATGAAGAACACATGTAGTCCTGTTATTTATTTATTTATTTTTCTTATATACAGTTGCATTTATACAGTGGTTTACAAATTAAAGTGAACAGAGACTACAGCAAAAAATTCGCTACTGTAACCTACCTTAAGCCCTGAAAGATAAAGTATCATTTGCACTTTACTGAAAACTATGTATAAGTAAAAACTTGAAGCGTCGTTTAGTCAGCTGATTTTCTGTGCGTGTAAGAGGAAAGTTTAAAATGACATATTTTACTAAAAGTAAGTGCGAGGCTGCTACTCCTCAATCCCAGCGAGAGGCTAAGACGTGTTTTCCTCTTTATTGAAAACTAAATAAATATTGTAATGGTAATTCCATTAACTGATTTTCTGCATATCTGAAAATTTATTATATCTCAAGATAATTAAACTGAGTTTTTGATTAAAACATACTGACATCAAATAAAAATTCATGAAAATTTGAGAGTAAAGGGTTATATGGTAAAGGTGTAATGAAAAAAACAAGGAATATATTTCATTTTCAGCAAAGCACAGACGCCACTGCAAATCCATCATAATATATATTTAGCTTTAATTTCTCATTAATGCTTTATCAAAAAATTAAAAAAAAAAAAATATAAAAGAGGATATATTCCACCTAATTTGATCTTCTGTCTGAAATTCTAACCCTGGGAGAAATACAAAAAGTTTTGAGTCACAAGATCTCACAAAGTGTTCTCCATTTCGTTGTATTTTGCCCTAATAATCAAGGGTAGATAAGCTTGGTCGATCAACTTAAGCCTTACGACAATATGTCTCTTATGTCAAGGCGACTTTAAATTTGTACGTTGAAGGTTGTTTGAGGGTGGGGCTCAGAAAAAAGAATTTTTTAACTTTAGCATTATTTGTCTCTAATCAAGCTAACATTTATTTGAAGGAGGGCAAAAAAGATTTCACTATGCCAAACAAAATATACTAAAAAACTTTTCGGGGTGGGGCCGATAATCTGCAAATTAAAAAGAATCTGAGCTAAAAAACAATAAAAATTTTTTTTTTTAATGGGACTTGATACAGGAGGCTTGAAAGCTAGTCTGGGTCATTTAAAATTATTTTTACTAGGTATACGAATCTCTGTGGCTTTATTTTGATCTTCTTTTGTCTAATCTCATGGATTTTTACTTTTTCTATTATTTTTATCCAAGTTTAATTTCTTTTAATTTGTTTTGACCTATATTAAGTCACAGGTGCTTATACCAGTGTTTTCCAAATTAGGAGGCACACCTCCATAGGGAGGGGCTAGTCAAAGGGGAGGCACGAACATTAGTCAGGATTGACAAACAATATAATGAAAGTTAAAAATTAATCCCTTTGCGATGCTGCTGAACACTCCTTCCAGGACGATGAATTAGATGATCATTGCGATTAATTAGTCTCTTGGATACGCACTACAAAATTCACATTACAAGTAGAAGAAGAAACTGACGAAGCTAAAAACTATGTTTAATTGGATATTTTCGATGTGTTGAAGAGATTAAGATAACTGAAGATATATTTTTTTTGTCAAACTCATTCCTGGCAAAGCCAAATCCAGTAATTTCCACACCACATCCAGTATAAAAAAAAATATGAGTGTGGAACTTAAAGACGTTTCTACAGAAGTAACGTAAGCTATAAACTACATGAAAAACAGTAAATTATAAGTGAGATAAAAGCTGCGTGACAATATGGGAGCTCATTATTTACACCTTCTTTTTGTGCTATTGCGAAGAATGCTGGCTCTTTTGGGCCAAAGCGATTCAGAGGATACTCAAAGTGTAAATTGCAATTTTTATCGAAAAAATGAAAACTAGAACGCAAGTATGTTTTGGGAGGTAATTTTATTATCAAACTGACATGTTTGGTGAATATTTTAGGAAAATTAAGCTTTTTGAATATATCTGTAAGGGCCAAAGATACATTTGTTGATTAGAAAAGATAACGTGACAGCATTCATAAAAAATGAGCCATGAAAGGAAAATTTGGAAGAAAAAAAAAAACAAGTTTGATATGCTTTCTCTTTTAAATTTGCGCACTCACGATAACAAATAGCAAACAAAAATACATTTGTTGAACACTTGGATGCTTTGTTAATTACTTACTCAATCCTCATGCCGGGATGGCGTTGAGAGCGTCGTCAGCCTTCTTCACGCGGGGTGGTCTGTAGCTAGGGCCTCTGCATCAGACAGCAAAGTTCCAGCTCGGTCAAGGAAATTCCCGAGACTATAACTCTGCCGAAACTTGGGTCTTCCTCATGGACTCTTTCAGCCACTACTGGTAGGGTCAAAGTCGAAAAGAATACGAGCCGGAGTGTCGGCAGGCAATCACAAAATATGTCCAAACCAACCAAGTGTCCGCTCGGCAACCAGGTGTGACAAAGGTGACTAGGAAGTCATACTTCTTACGCGGTCGTTGCTGACAAAGTCTGTCCATTGGATTCCCTCGATTGTGTGAAGTCACTTTGATTAAAGAGTGTTGAGACGGCACTAGACAGCTGCAGTCATGGGTGAAGCTGCAGTTGTAGGCCAAGCTGCAGTTGTTGTTAATTGATTTATTAAATTATTTTCATGATCTTTATTTTACAAAATATGCGTGGATGTATGATCCATTTATTGACAAAGAAGATAACAAATTTAACTTAACAAGTGATTAGAAAGAAAACTTTATCTAATTAGCCTGTGATAAGTGTTTCATATAACATTTTTAGAGCGTATCTCTAATTCAGTTTTGGCTGGATATTAAAGTGAATGTAATATGGCACTGTTCCGCTTAATGGTATACACTAAAGAAGTCAAGTTTGGTTAATGCTAATCAAAAATATAAAATAGAATGTATAT
Source organism: Artemia sinica (assembly GCA_027921565.1). Classification (NCBI taxonomy): domain Eukaryota; kingdom Metazoa; phylum Arthropoda; class Branchiopoda; order Anostraca; family Artemiidae; genus Artemia; species Artemia sinica. The sequence continues at coordinate 73,559,433 of CM051258.1, forward strand.
ATAATACTTTAGAAACAAATTTGGGTATATATTTGAACCTTAGGGGGGGGGGTGGGTAAAGCATAGCATATATTAAATATGTAACATAACCTAGGTACCTTCCCCGCCCCTAAACCCCCCAAAACAACAGTTTAAATATTGTAATTTCAATGAGAAACCACGCTCTCCGATCAATTTAGATAACAATTACCCGCTTACGGGTCTCCATCACTGCATTCATTTGACTGTCTATAGCCGTTGCGTACCATTAAGCAAAACAGTACCTATAATATTTTGTCCAATAAAGTTTATAAAGCATTGATGCCTTTCACAAAATTTTATTTATAAAAAACAGGATTTTCTGTATTAGCTGAAATAAAACCAAAATATCGTGTTGGTTTGCTTATAGAAAAGAAGCTTGCAGTCATCTCATTATGGACAGCAAGAGTACACAAACTTTGTGCTAATTAAAGGCAAGCAGATCGAACTCATTAAAAGACAACAATATAAAGTTGTTATTCGTTTTCCTTGTTTGTAAGAGTTTGTCATAATAAATCTTGTAGTACTACAATTTTTTGTGTCTATATTATTTCCTAAAATGGAAGGGAGGCATCATCCGATGAAACATTTTTAAGGGAGACCTGGTAAAATGCAGAATGGAAACCACTGACTTAAACCTAGCCCTTGGATGAAGTCCTAAAATGAAAAGGTTCTGGAGGGTAGGTGGATCACATTCCTCGAAGAATAAAAGGAAATTGGGATAGGATTTTTCTTGGCTCAATACAGTCTGGTTTACCGAAGAAAACTTATTCTTCTAAAAGTAGAATATTTAGTCCACATCAGGCAATCTTTGGCTTCAAAACGATTTTAATGTAAATTCTTTAGTTTTGCCTTTTTCTTCACAGGCCAACCTTTAGTTTCACCTTTGGTGAAAACCGTTAGTTCTGTAATGCTTTATGGAGCTGAAACATGGCATGCATCAACCGCAACACTAAAAGTCATCGATGTTTCCAGACGAAGAGCCTAAGAAGGATTGAAGGTCTAAAGTGGTTTGATTTCATCAATAATGAGAAACTGCTGCAGCTCACCAAGCAGTCTCGGTTTTCTATCCAAGCAGCAAAGCGTACCTTACGATGATTCGGACACCTGCTTCGAATGCCCCTGCACTTATCTGCAAAGACAATTTTTTACTTTGACCCTATGGAAGCCGGTTGGAAGCGACTTCACGGCTGACCGAAGAAACGATGGTCCAACAGCCTGTCTGAGTTTCTGGCGATGGCAAACATCAGACCGAGCGAAACACATACGCTCGCACAGAACCAAAGCGGATGGAGGAGGTAGACATCTCTCTCCGCGCCGAGCAGCGCCCGGCAATAGACCTAAGTTAAGCAATTCAAGCAAGAGACTAAGGGTAAGGATGACCATATTAAACTGTATTAGTGCAATTTGTTATGTGACCAATCGCACAAATAAATATTCTTTCTTTCTTTCTTTCTGCTTGATATTGAAAAAGTTATCTTTGTCAGTCTTGAACCTTAATTTTAAAGAACTCTTCTTTCTTTTGTCTCGTACTAACACAAGAAAGATGGAAAAAAGGTCAAATTATTTTTTTCACAAATGTATTGTAATAATACTATAATTTAAAAGTATTGTATTTGAAAAAAAGGTACTTGTATGATATGGTCCCAACCTAATATTCTCCATATAAGTAGAACCTGTTTCTCTGACGTTCAATCCTAATAAAATAAAACAGTCTGGATTTTAAAATTTGAGAAAATCAACAAATAACAATAGATTTTTGTCTTATAGTTCCGGTCACACTTGCCAAGTAAAAATTGGTTTGATCATTTCTTTAACTGACCGGATCCTTAGTATTTGCTCTGAAATTTTTTTTTTAAGAGTTGTCTTTTCTAAGAAAAATACTAATAAGCAACATGTACCCAGAGTGGTTAATTAACCAGACTCTTTCAAAAACGAAGAAAAAGATTTCAAGAGATTTCTTAGGAAGTCTTGGAGACAACTAGGGAGAAGGATATTTTTTGTTCCTTACCATATGTACCCAGGCTAAGTGAAAAACTTAAAAGAACTTTACAAAATAATGGTCTAAGGGTAGCTTTGAAGAGTATTAATACTTTGGGTAGTTTTCTAAATTCTGGGAAGGATCTAACTTCATTGGAGCAACAAAGTGGGGAATATCAGATCCCAAGAACTTGCGGAAGCTGGGACGTAATAACCAGAATTTGGAAATGAGATTATTACAGTATAAAGATTCTATTTATTCGGTTTGAAAGCAAGATTCTAAGTCTGAAGATTTTACTTAAGCCCTTTCAGAACATATTTTCAATTTTCCAGACAATTTTACTTTGTTCGAGAATGTCTCTTTGATTTCTAGGGATCGGGGTTTAAAGCAAAATTTTCGTAAAACTCTTGAAATAAAGAAGATCCTACTGCTTCTTATCGGGACACAGGTGAGTTTGGGCTGAATCTTATCTATGATGATTTATTAAAATCTGACAGAGTAAAGTTCAATTCACCCAATGTAGTTGACCTCCGTCCAAATGTTATATTATTGAACGCAAATGAACCAAATCCAAGAAGGTCAAAGAGGCTAGCTTCCGCCTTTGCTTTGAAAAGAATTAGAGAATTAAACAATATGTAGTTTTATTTGATTTCGTATACAAATTTTTGTTTTAAACTGTTTTAGTTTAGTTTTACTACTAATGACGGTCATTGTATATGTGACCGAAATATATGGTATTTTGTGAATTTCTATACACTGTCGGTTAAAAGGGATTTTATCCCTATTTTGAACTTTTATTTTAATGTCAAAATATTTTACTCCCCCCCCCCCCCATAATAAGCAAATATATAGCCCAAATTAAATATTTCCCATCTATTCTGTCACTCCTCTTTGTCTTGTTTGATGCTAAGCTGAAAGAAGCTAAAGGAAAAACTGGTTCTATAATGCAATAATGAACGTACAACTTGAGTAGTCGGGGCTACAAGTAGGCCAACAACAACAAAAAACAAGAAAAAAAAACACTGAAATTGAAATATTCACAAAAATATTATAAAGCTTTAAGTTGTTTTCTTCTATGTTTATGATAAAGGATAGGCCTAGCTGATACTGACGGACTGTTTCGTAGGCTTTTGACTGACTGACTGTCAGACCAACCGAATTTGTAAAAAAAAAACATCATTTTAAATTAAATTGAAAAACCTTGTAAATGAAATTAAAAAAGTATTAAATTTTAAATTTCTAATAAAACATTACAATGCTTCTTTTAGTGTTTTTTTAAGTGTATGGCCAAGGTTGGTGGATATTCAGTAGGTCTAGTTTTTTATACCTAATTGATATAGAGCCGATATTTAGAAGGATTCATTCGTATAATGCAATCTTAGTAGAGGCTGATGTCTTTAACCTCGTTGAATCTTCCAGTGTAATAGGACGGTAGTTCTATGTTTTTTTTTAGCTCACAAGAAAAGCTGGATATTCCTAAAAAACACCATTTCACAATAAAAAACGAACTGGACCTGTTTCTGTCATGTCAATACGACCTGAATGATGGGGACTTAGCAATTTATTGACGGAACTTCTCGGCAGCAATCAACCATGATTTATAATTGTTAAATGTAATTGACACTTTATCGAAATTGCCAAACATACATTGAAATCAACACATAGCTTTCAAATTTTAAAACTCAGGCTCATTTGCGATGGCAACATGAAAAACGAAGTTTTTTTGCTGAAATTAATCTTTTTTTGACAAGACAGAAATCGCACTGATTACCTGCGTAGATCTATGTCCCAACAAATGTATTTTAATTTCTCAATTAGTTGTTAAATCTTATCAGAAACTGCGTGAAATGTCGGGACTGTATTTTTGTCTCCCAAAAATATAATGTTCCTTTGCTTTTTTTAATTCGCATTAGACCTGCCGATTATGTTAAGGGGGAGGACTAAAACCCTACTAAAAAAGTAAATGCCCGAATAGGTGGAATTAAAAGCTCATATTTTATAATAAACAAAGTGATGAGTTCTGGAATTAGTGGCCACACAACCGATTCAATCTTTGTCCTGTTGTCTCACAGAGCAACTGATCTATAAATATTGATTTTAATAAAACAGCAATATAAGAAAATTGTGCCCCCTGAAGGCAGTTTATGGGTCTGGGAGAAAGGAAAAGGTCTCCCATTTTTTTATCAGACCATTTAATCTTAAAAGCTCTGTATACACATCTTTAAACATATATCTAGCACGTTTCATTGTGACAAGCTAAAATATGTCTGATTTTTTATATTCTGTTCAATAAATGGTTTAAAAAGGAGTCTTGGGGCTTAAATCCTCTTCTGAAACTCTAACTTCATAATACTTAGGGGTTCTTTGGGTAATAGCTCTAGAAGCTTAGAAATTTATTTGTAGGCCTACTAGTTATATTTATTTGAATAACCTTACTTAAAATATAAAACTGGGGTAAAATTCCTTAATGAGAGAATGCAGCCTAAAAAATTTAAAAAATTCTTGTTAAATAGTGTGTAAAATCACCATCCCTAGCCCTACTAACAATATACCTTTTCTCTTCCCTTTTCCCCCTGTAAAGGCTAAAATGTCGTTTGTACTTTATTGAATACTAATTGTATTTCGTTTTCTATTTTTACATCGAAAAAATTTCAACTAAATGTCCTTTGTAATTTTTATTCACTTGCTTTCTTGTTTCATAGTAATTTTGTTCATTTCAAGTTTATCTTCCTATATGACTCATTTTCGCCTCGCTTAAGTTACACTCTGAAACCTTTACCTTTCGCTGAAAAAGTTTTTTTTTTAGTTTGGTTATCTGAAATGGCTTGCATACCATAGCCGTCTAAAGTTCTAAAAATCCCCCCCCCCAGAAACACACACGAAATTCTTGCTACTTGTTTCAGTTGAACCAATTGGTCATGCATGCAAAAGAACTAAATGCCTTAAGTTTGCCTTGCTCCCGTTCAAAACACACTCTTTCCTATCACATTCACGAAACCCTATGCTTTGAAATCGCAATTACTGGATACTGTTTTACATTGTTTTATACTGTGTTTATACTGTGTACTGTGTTTTACATTAAATTAGTTTTTATTTTGAACCGTTTACACTTCAAATGTTTTTGCTCATTCATTTTAATAAAAAAATAAGAAAACCCTGTCTTTGGAAACGGATATACTCGTTGTAATTCAGATTTTTTTTTATTAATGTCATCAGCAATTTTTTGATGCGGGTATAGTTGTTGCTTAGAAAAATTTTTCATGGAAACTCAATTTTAATCTATGTTTTAATGCGATATACTACTCTTTTTGCCATTGCTTGAGGACCCCGGAGTTCTTTACTGGCCATTTTTTAAATATTTGATTATTCTTACAGAATTTATCTAGAGATTCAAAGACCATTTCTAGACGATAAGACCGCCGCACTAAATACCAAATGGACAAAATATCAAAGAAAGATAAACTAACAAGAAAATTTTTACGCATACCTTGGCTGCTTAAAAATCCTAAAACGAATAGATTCCAAAAAACTCCGTTTTTTTGAAGGAAATCATATAAATTCATTTTTTGGTAAAACCACCACAAGTCGAGTTACGTTCGCTTGCACGTTATAAAGCCTTAATGACAGAAAAACTTCCCGGGTTCTGGAATTTAGCAAACGAACCCACCTTTATATTCACTGGAGCTTCATGATTGCTAACCAGTTTGGAAAACTTGTAAGGTAGAATCCTGTCTAGTCCAGTGCAAGATTTCAGCACCTAAAAGGACTAGATTCAAGTAGGACAAGAAAGCATTACAAACTTGTCCAAGTTTTTGTTTTGTAACTTATTTACCAGTTAAATCAAATTCGCAAATAAAAAATAAATAACTCTAAAAAAGAACAATAATATAATTGGGTGTCATTCGACGCTTATGATGCAGCTCTACAGATATTATGAATGAATTACATTTGTAAAAAAAATCCAATTAACAAGTAAGATAACTTATACTGCTATGCATATGATTTTCTAAGCTAGGAAATTATTAACAACAAAATTTTACCATCCAAACTATTTTAACTTTTAAATATTCATTATAGAAATTGATTATTTGTACAATCCTCTTGCCTCTTACTTCTTTGTATTATGTGTTTTGATAAGATATTTTGAGGAATTATTGTGATAAAGTAATCTTTTGCGTATGCTGGGGAACATTTTTGTTGAAATACATTGTTTAAATTTAAAAGAAATATGCGTTTAACTTTCCTCACAGCCAATTGGAATATTTTACTTTTAAACACAAAAACAACTTAAAAAAATTGTAATTTTTTAAAAGACAGTATAACTTGCTCAGACCTCAAATGAGTAGTTCAACTTTAGTTTCCGGGGCTATTATAAACAAAACACATATAAATATAAAAAAAAGATCATATTAAAATACCACCTACAAATTAAAACTTAAAAACTTCAAACCGTCCAAGAATCCTTGCTTCCACGAAGTTCAACCATGACTGATACATAAAATGAGGTGAAACAAATAATTCATTTAAGTGAAATAAAAATTATTAATACCACACTTTCAAAGCCTTTCTTGCCTTTCTGGCAGCTAACCTCAAAGGTATTTTAGTAACAAGTTCAGTGGTAGTGAATACTGGTTATGTGATTTTCCAAATCGTTTTAAATTATATTTATGCATAAAGCATTGAGTGAATGCCCTCCAAATCCCTATTTAAAGAAGTATTATTATTTAGCCGGTATTTATTTTGATTAAATTGAACACATAACTTAAACCCACATTAATTGCTAATACACACCAAAACTAAAAAAATTGAGTTTTGGTAACCCTATATCATAAGCAGCGCGCTAGCGCTGCCTAAGTAAAGAACGATGTGGGCGCAATGTGTTGTTTTTTGGTTCTTCATACCCGGGCACTTCGTATCGAAGGATTTGTCGTAGAAACTTCGAAAACGGCTCATTCGATTGGAAATTGGACTGGCTAGTGCCCTTTTTAATAGTCGAAAGTGATTGGAAGGTAACTAGCCCCCCCTCCCCCCCCCCCCCAGGCCCATAATTCCCCCAAACACATCCAAACAAATTTTTGAGATAGCCATTTTGTTCAGCGTAGTTGATTTTCAGATAGAAAATATGTTTTTGAGGAGGACACTCCCCCACAACCCTCATGGCAAGGTTTTTAAGTAATGCCCTGGGGGCATATAAGGTTTTTATATAAGGTGTTTTCGTAGAAACATCAAAACAGAATCATTCGATTGGAAATTCAAAGGGCTAGTAACCTTTTTAATAGTCAAAAGTGATTTGAGGGCAACTAACCCCCCTCTCACGCCCACCTTTTCCCCAAACATATCTTATCAAAATTTTGAGATAGCCATTTTATTCAACGTAGTTGAAAGTTTTGGAAATCAGGTCTTTAAGAATGATATCCCCTCCCCCCACAGCCCTCAGGGCAAGGGTTGTAAGTTATGCCCTGGGGGTATATAAAGTTTTTATTGAAAGCGTTGTCGTAGAAACTTCAAAAGGGCTCATTCAAATGGAAATTGAAAGGGCTAGTGCCTTTTTTAATAGTTGAAAGTGATTGGATAGTGACTAACGCCCCTCTCACGCCCACCATTTTCCAAAACACATCCAATTAAAATTCCGATATATCCATTTTGTTCAACGTAGTTGAAAGTTCTGGAAATTAGGTCTTTTAGGATGATAACCCCCTCAGAGCCCACAGTGCAAGGGTTGTAAGTTATGCCCTGGGGCATATAAAGTTTTTATTGAAAGCGTTGTCGTAGATACTTCAAAAGGGCTCATTCAAATGGAAATTGAAAGGGCTAGTGCCTTTTTTAATAGTTGAAAGTGATTGGATAGTGACTAACACCCCTCTTACGCCCACCATTTTCCAAAACACATCCAATCAAAAATTTTGAGATATCCATTTTGTTCAACGTAGTTATACGTTCTGGAAATTAGGTCTTTTAGGATGATAATCCCCTCAGAGCCCTCAGTGCAAGGGTTGTAAGTTATGCCGTGGGGGCATATAAGGTTTATATAGATAGTTGTTGTATAAATCATAGGCAGTGCGATCGGGCTGCCTAAGTAAAGAACGGGGACACTCGATAACGAGACAAGAAACGGAGACTAAGTAAAGAGGAGGACACTCCCCCACAGTCCTCAGGGCAAGGGTTTTAAGTTATGCCCTGGGGGCATATAAGAACGATGTTGGCACAATGTTTTATTTATTAATTTTTTCCTTTAGAGGAGGGCACTTCGTATCGAAGAGGTTGTCATAGAAACTTCGAAAAGCTCTCATTCAATTGGAAATTAGAGTGGCTTGTGCCCTTTTTAATAGTTGAAAGTGATTGGAAGGCGACTAACACCCCTTCCATGCCCACCATTTCCCAAAACACATCCAATCAAAATTTTGAGATAGCCATTATTTTCAGCGTAGTTGGTTTCCAGATAGAAATTATGTTTTTGAGGACAGTCCCCCTTAGGGCAAGGGTTGTAAATTATTCCCTGGGGGCATATAAGGTTTCTTATAGAAGGGTTTGTTGTAGAAACCTTAAAAAAGGCTCATTCAATTGGAAATTCAAAGGGCTAGTGCCCTTTTAAATAGTCGAAAATGATTAGAGGGCAACTAACCCGTCTCTCACGCCCACCTTTTCCCCAAACACATCTAATCAATAATTGGAGATAGCCATTTTATTCAACGTAGTTTTAAGTTCTGGAACTCAGATCTTTGAGGATGACAACCCCCGCCCCCCACAGCCCTCAGGGCAAGGGTTGTAAATTATGCCAAGAGGGCATATAAGGTTTCTATATAACGCGTTGTCGTAGAAACTTCAAAAAGGGCTTATTCGATTGGAAATTGAAATGGCTAGTGCCCTTTTTAATAGTCAAAAGTGATTGGAAAGCAGCAAACACCCCTTCCATGCCCACCATTTCCCCAAACATACCCAATAAAGATTTTGAGATAGCCATTTTGTTCCACGCAGTTCAAAGTTCAGGAAATTATACCTTTGAGCAGGACACTCCCCTCACAGTCTTCAGGGCAAGGGTTGTAAGTTATGCCCTGGGGGCATATGAGTTTTTTTATTGAAATCTTTGTCGTAGAAACTTGAAAAAGGGCTCATTCGATTGGAAATTTAAAGGGCTAGTGCCCTTTTTAATAGTCGAAAGTGATTTGAAGGCAACTAACCCCCCCTATCAGGCCCATCTTTTCTCCAAACACATCCAATCAATATTTTAGATAGCCATTTTATTCAACTTAGTTGAAAGTTTTAGAAATTAGGTCAATAAGGATGACAACCCCTCCCTCCACAGCCCTCAGGGCAAGGGTTGCAAGTTATGCCCTGTTGCGTATAAGGTTTTTATTGAAAGCGTAGAAACTTCAAAAGGGCTCATTCAATTGGAAATTAAAAGAACTAGTGCCTTTTTTAATAGTTGTAAGTGACTGGAGAGCGACTAACGCCCCTCTCACGCCCACCCTTTTTTCAAACACATCCAATCAACATTTTGAGATATCCATTTTGTTCAACGTAGTTGAAAGTTCATGAAATTAGGTCTTTTAGGATGATAACCGCCTCACAGCCCTCAGTGCAAGGGTTGTAAGTTATGGCCTTGGGGTATATAAAGTTTATACAGAAAGTTGTTATAGAAATTTCAAAAAGGGCTCATTTGATTGGAAATTGGAATTGCCCTTTTAATAGTCGAAAGTGAGTGGAGAGTAATTAACCCCCCTCTTACGCCCACCATTTCCCCAAAAACATTCAGTCAAAGTTTAGAGATAGCCATTTTGTTCAACGTAGTTGAAAGTTCTGAAAATTATGTATTTAAGGATGACAAACCCCCCAGAGCCCCAAGGGCAAAGGTTGTAAGTTCTGCCCTGGGGGCATATAAGGTTTTTATAGATAGAGTTGTCGTAAAACTTCAAAAGGGGCTCATTAAATTCGAAATTGAGAGGGCTGGTGCCCTTTGTAATAGTCGAAAGTGATTGGAAGGTAGCTAACCCCTCTCTCGCGCCCACCATTCGTCCAAACACATCCAATTAAAATTTTCAGATAGCCATTTTGTTCAACGTAGTAGAAAGTTCTGGAAGTTAGGTCTTTGAGAATGACACCCCCCCCCCAGCACTCAGGGCAAGGGTTCTAAGTTATGACCTGGGGCATATAAGATTTTTATTGAAAGTTTTGTCATAGAAACTTCAAAATGGCTCATTTGATTGGAAATTGAAAGGGCTAGGGCCATTTTTAATAGTTGAAAGTGATTGGAGAGGGACTACTACCCCTCTCACGCCCACCATTTCCCAAACACATCCAATCAAAATTTTGAGATAGCCATATTATAATGTAGTTAAAAGTTCTGGAAATTTGGTCTTAGAGGATGACAACCACCCTAAGAGACCTTAGGGAAAGGGTTGTAATCTATGCCCTGAGGGCATATAAGGTGTTAATAGAAAGCGTTGTCGTTTCCAAAAGGGCTCATTCGATTGGAAATCAAAAGGCCTAGTGCCCTGTTTAATAGTCGAAAGTGATTGGAAGGCTTGACAATCTTATAGTAAAGATCGAAGTGGGTATAATGTATTATTTTTTGTTCTTGTTGTTTTTTAGACCAGGGCACTTCGTATCGAAGGAGTTGTCGTATGAACTTCAAAAAGGGCTCATTCGATTGAAAATAGAAAGGGCTGATGCCCTTTTTAATAGTCGAAAGTGATTTGAGAGCCACTAACCCCCTTCCACTCCCACCCTCCCACGCCCACCCTCTCATTTCTGCTCTTAAAATTTAACCAAATCAAAATAGCGTAAGTGTATCCAAGCTATCAAAGAAAGTAAACAGATTTTTTTGCGAATGGTATCAAGTTTTTCATTTCAGGTCAACTAGAGGAGGTATAAAACTAAATTAAACAGTGCTATTTGTGTCCAGATTTTTAAAAGGGTGTATGTTGTTAAAAATTGCTGAAAATTTTTCTCCAGCATACAAATAGTAGGCAAGACTATAAAGTCTTAAAAAACGAAAAGATTTAAAGTATTATTATCTTTTTCCATGAAAAGACTATCAAACAGTTCGTGGTAACGAACTGTAAGTAAGGAGCGACCGGGCTCAATGGTAACCGAAACTCTAGAAAACAAAATTTTGATACCAAAAGATACATCAAAAGAATCAGATTTTAATGCTGATTTCAAATATATAAGTTTCAGCAATTTTAGTCTTACCCATCAAAAGTTACGCGCCTGAAAAAATTTGGCTGATTTTCGAAAAAAGGGGAAAAGCCCCTTTAAAGGTTATAGAACCTTATATCAAGTTGAGTGGCGGATGGCTTTTGCAGCAAAGGGTAATCCCCAGCTTATTAGCACAGAAGACTCACATCCTATCGAAGTTAGTTTTTCAAGAAAATTTGTGGGCAAGTGGATTCCTAAATCTCTATTGCTTCGCTTATAAATATGAATTTGGGGTGTATATATTTTACTCGTGATTGTGAAAGAATCAGTTCCTTTATTTTTGATGTATTGAAACTGGCCTTTCAGACAATGGACAACTCTTCAATTTCCAAAAGCTTAATTTGTAGAGGTAGGAAGGCTTGGATTAGGTCTTTATCTCATCGGGTAACAACGTATTTCGTGGCGTCATCAGTAATATTTTGCAAATGGCTCGAAAGGTTGTCTGTCATGTCATTTATGCAAAAAATAGAAAGTGCTTTTCCGTCCCACATTATCCTTTTTTTCGAGGAAAAATATATAGATTTTAGTTATACTTCAGTTGCCGCAAAATTCCACAGAAACGGACCTCTATTTTGGTTCTGTCTTCATAGTTGCTATTCTTTCATACTTATTATCAGCATTTGATTTATTATATCAGTTGGTAGTTGCTTGACAAAATTGATACTTTTCAAAATATCTTGAATAAAACGATGCCAGATTTTTTCCCTTCTTTCTTCCTACATTCATCCCTGACTGTCAGAAAAAAATATGAAAATTAATTCTTTGGTATACTTCAGTTTTAGAATTTTTTATCTTTGTTCAGATCCATATAAAAAAGATAGAGAGTTAACAATGATGTTGCTAGTTATTTATGTTCATATTGGCGTAATGTATCTGGTTAATCTGTATTTGGTTATTCAGATAAGAAAGGAAGAACTTGCTGCATGTGTTCCAAACGGAAAAAAATATATATTTTCCTAACTAATTTATTTACTGCAGATACTTTAATAATTAAAAAATTTAGCACGGTAGACATTAAAAGAAACATTTTTCTTATATAAACCTAGAAATTTGTATTTGGTAGAGAGTTAGGTCTAATCGGGTACAGAGGCAAACTTCTGTTAAGAAATTTAATCACTTAAATAAATTAAAAAGGAATTCAATAAATAGCAGACAATATAAAGGCTATGCTTTCAGATAACACTGAGGTACCTTCGTTTTCAATAATCCAGCTTTTATGTTATTCCAGTTCTTGCCAGTCGTTTGTGCTTCCTAATTTTTCAAAAATACTGGTGAAAAATTCATTTTCTCTGATTTTGATAAGAAATTTCAAAAAATTATGGTCTTTATTCACAGACAACAAATGGCTATTGAAAGACCTTTTTCTTCCGAAGCCACTAAATATGAATTGAATTAAATTGAAGACCAGTGTGACCATAGTTATTGGTCCAAAGCACAGTTTATAGACTGTGGTTATAGACTAATTCTATAAACTGTGGTCCAAAGAAAAGAAAATTGAATATTGCTTCCACTATTGTTTGGAGAGGCGACGAAGGTGGAGCTGGGGATGCAACAACAACAAAAAATGTTAGTTCTGGATCCATGTAAACTTATTAATAAAACAAACATTCAATCATAACAGCTTGCTGTCTGAATTCGTTTTACATCATTGTAGAAAATTTTAGAAAGAGTCTACCAAAGACTTAGTGGGAAAGATATATTATTGGTGATTTTTAATCCCACATTTGTGGAAACTTCTTCTAGAATATATGATTTACTTTAAAAGAAATTTCTAAAATCTTTATTTCAATAGTTCAATATTTCAATAGACAACGGTCAATAGTTACAGTCTTTCATAAGTATTTGAACGTTACATGGAGAGTTTAATTGCTTTTCTCTTGAATATATGTCTCTAAATACTAAGTAATTTGGATGGCAATGATGGTTATAATAGTTGCAGCATTAGCTGCAACCTAGTAAAGAGACCACCACATTCCATAGTAGTCAAAAGTTAAAAACTGTGTTTAAAAAAAAAAATAAACTGTCAAATGAGAAAAAATTATCCATCTGACATTGAATCAGGAATAGTAACTACTGTTTCAGTTCATCTTAAAAGTAAAAGTTCTTCGCGAAAAACTATTTGTGGTAATTTCGAATCAGGGCCTAAAACCCTCAAGAATCGCGTAGGATTGAAATAAAAGTACACTATAGGATATAATGTGGTCAAAAACCCTATTTAGGGTTTTTCATCTGACACTGATTCACAATGATAATTGTTATTATAGTAAATGTAAAAACTTAAGGCATATTTTGAAAACAGCCAGGAGAAGACGAAAACAGCCAGGCTTTTTGGGGAACCATGGGGATCAGGGTTCCCCAAAAGATTTTTGTGGTGCCCGCAATCCATTTTTTTCATTATTTACTTGTCAAATCAGTCCATTTTTGGCACTCTATCAAGGTAGACCAGCCGTGAGGAGGAAGAAAGTAATTCCTTTGGTGTATTTTGCAGGGTGATATTTGGAGGGTGGGTCTATGGCTAAGGTAGCAAACTAGCTTAGAGAGATGTTAAATGGCTCATTTAAAATCTATTGCTCATAACTTCGTGGTTATTACATATTTTCCAATCTGTTAGATCTCAATGTTAAGTAGTCCTCTGAGAGAATTTGCCAAGATCTATTTCTGTTTAACACGGTCAGCTGAATTTGAGGCTTGCAGAATGATTTTTAAGATATATGAAGTAAGATTTTTAAGATATAAATAAGACAAAAATTCTAAGAACCACAAATAATTCGGTTTCAAAGTTCCCAATGACTTCCTTGACATATCCCCTCCCCTTCAGCTGTCCACAAAAGTTAAGCTTCATCAAAAATTGTTTAAGGCTCTCACTTTTTACATATAAACTAATTAACTTAATATTTTACAATAACTAATTACGCTTTTATTTGTTGAAGTAATTAAAAAACACTTTCCAAGAAATAAGTTTCTCAAAGAAAAGTAAAGGCCATTTTAAACTTAGGTTCCGAAGATACAAATACCTCTTAAAATTCAAACTCAAAACGACCAAAAATTATTGTTAAATAATAAATGAAACCAAAAACGAACAGAAATTAAATAAACAATCATAGCAAAAAACATACAACAAGTAATAATATAAATGAATAAATAGATCTGAAAGCGAATAATGCTTAGATTGAATATGAAAATCAAGTTTAAAACAAAAAAAAATTGCAATTGAAGTATAAATGAAACTTAAAACGAACATAAATTAAATAACCAATCAATGTAAAAAACATAAAATAGATATTAATGTAAATGAATAAATAAATCTTAAAACGAGTGCAACTTAAATTGAACATGCAAATCAAGCTTGAAACTAACCAAAATCACTACAAACAAGAGTTTGGGTTTCGCCTCCTTCTCTCACTGTAAAAGTCTAAAGCCTACTGACCTATTTTAAAAAATGGCTATCTCAAAATTTATATCGGATGGGTTTGGGGAAAAACGGTGCGTAAGGGGGGAGGGGACTAGTTGCCCTCGGATATCTTTTGACTCTTAAAAAGAGAACTAGAACTTTCAATTTCAAATCAAATGAGCCCTCTCTGAAGTTTATACGAGCATCCCTTTCATAAGAACCGTATACGCCCCAGGACAACACTTGCAATGCCTACCCCCGAGCCCTGGGGGGTTGTGTTGACACCGGAGTTTGTGTTATCTAATTTTTGAACAATTATAAAAAAAACTGGCTATCTCAAAATTTGTAGCGGAGGGGATTGGGGAAAAAGTGCGGGGTTCTATTTGCCCTTAAATATCTTGACTCTTAAAAATGTGAACTAGAACTTTCAATTTTCAATCAAATGAGCCCTCTATGAAGTTTATAAGAGAATCCCTTTCATAAGAACCATACATACCTTTAGGGCATGACTCGGAACGCCTTCCCCGGGCCCTGGGGGTTTTAGTGACACTGGAGATTTTCTTATCCGACCTTTGAACTATTTTTAACAAAATATATTTCTCAAAAGTTTCATCAGATGGGTTTGAGGAAAAAAAACCCGATAATGTTTAAAATTTTATTTGTTTTCAGTAAAGCACAAGTTGTTTCCTAACACATTGTGTCTATCCTATTTTAACCATCACAATACAGTTAAGCCCTTATGATTTGGTCAATAGAAGTAGCAGTAGTTGTAGCAGCAGTAATAATATCTGGATTTGCTTAAACTATCTGATTTAACTTGATAGTAGAAGCATTAGTTGTAGCAGCAGAAGTAGTAGCGGGTGCACGCAAATATTGCCTTTCAGCTGCTGCAGCATCCCCCACTACAATGCCCAGTAGGTTTGAACTTGATACTCCAAGAAGTTCCTAAAATATTAATGGTACGTCCTTTTGACACCCTATATGCAGGTAGGTTATTTCGGTTTAGTTCAACTTCCCAGTCAATATTCCCTGGAAGTTCTTAACCTTGGCAACAGTGAATAATTTCTGAGACCACATCAGCTAACTAGTGTGGTCTCAGAAATCATTTACGACAAGCTTATGTGGAGCATATGACCAAGTCTGTTCTTAATTATTTTGTTTGGTCGAAAAAACACGGAAACATAATTAAACAACAAGAGTTTGTACAATATTGTAGGGTAAATAGAAATCTCCCGAATTCTCATCGTTTCCACTTAAACCTAGGCACACAATCGGAACAGAAATTTAGTGCTAAAAAAAAACAGAAAAAACAGTGGCAGCTGCAGCAGTAGTAGTAGTAGCGGTAGAGGTAGGAGTAGCACTAGAAGTAGTAGTAGTTGTTGTTGTAGGAGTAGTAGTAGTAGTAGTAGTAATATTAGTAGTAGTAGTAGTAGTAGTAGTAGTAATAGTAGTGGTAGTATTAGTAGTAATAGAAGTAGTAGTAGTACTATTAGCTGTAATAGTAATATCCACTAGTATTAGTGGTAGTAGTTGTAGTATTAGTAGTAGCACTATTCAATTTGGTCAATGGAGCTTCCCTGTCATCATTTCCTTAAAATTTCAACTTTGTACTCTTAAGTCGTTCTTAAGATATTCTTGGTACGTCTTTTTGACTGCCTGTTCGCACATTTTGTTTTGATTTAGTTCAAATTCCCCTAAACATACCCTGAAATTTGGACTTTAATATCCATAGCCTTAGTAGTGGTACCAGTAAAATTATTGTTGTATTAGTAGTACAAGTGGTTAAAGTAGTAGTATTTGCGTCCACATATTGCTTTTGGGTTTATTTACTTTATTATTCCCTTAAAGTTCAAACTTAATACCCTAAGATTTTCGTGAATTGCACCTATTTGACAACCTGCATGCGCATAGCAATAATTAATAATAATAGAAATTAGTTTTTACCCACTTCTAGGTAAAATCGGCAGAGTAATATACGCAACAAAGAAATACAAAGACACTGACAAACCTGAATCTTTAGCTCGTTAATTTAACTGCATGCATAACAGAAGGGTTAACTAACAAATTATGATATGTGTAGTGTTCTTAAGTTATTTCAACACTCCCCTCAACATTCCATGAAAACTACACCTGAATGTCCTTGGTATTTTTGGACACCAAGGGTCACACATGCCCCATTTTCTGGTAAGATATACTTCATGAGAACAATGGGTGAATTGTATAACGTACGGCTCCTGGCCAAAAGGCTGCAGGGGAGGGGGGAGGGTTATCCCCAGAGACATAGTTATTGGACCATTAACTATGCTGAGAAAAAGAAAATAAAAGTTTGGACCAGCTGTCACTGGTGATAAACAGGGTGTTGAAGGGAGTCTGATCGCCCCTCCAATCACTTTTGGTTCATAAAAAGGTTCTCAACATTCAGTTCCTAGTTCCCAGTTCACAATTTTCAGTTCTCAATGGAATGAACATCTTTCGTGGTTTTTTACAACAACTACTTCTATACGAATTGCTTTGGTAATAGAAAACATAAACTTTTTATTATGTCCCAATTCCAATTCCATCCCAATTCCTTTCAATTCCCAATTCCTTTCACTTTTTACTCGGACACTGCTATTGCACTGAAGCTGAAAACAAAAGATTTCTTATCCAAAACAATTAAACCGTCAAAAGACTATCCAAATGCGTTCCAAGTGTTTTTTTTCGGTGATTAATCGGTTGTGCAAATGCTTTGTACGGTACAACACTGCAAGAAGCAAATTTTTCTAGCTTATTAAATAAAAAGATGCTTTTATCAACTGAAAATAAGGAACAACATTAAAACTTAAAACAAAGCAAAACATATTCTACAAATAAGAAGGATTGTCCATTCCTCAATACCTCTCTATTTGTATTGAAGTTTCTTATGACCTTTAAAAAAGCTGTTTATTCTAATTAATGAATCCTTTCCCGATCTTCAAGGATCTCTGATTCGATACGATCACCCTTGGGAAAAAAAAAATTAATACACAAGCATCCGTGATCTTTATTCTGGTAAAATATGTAAAATTCTATATTTTTGTATAAAGGAGCTTGACACTTCTATAGTAAGGTTCTCTTACATGCTAAATTTAATGGTGTAATAAACTTTCTATATTTGGAATCTGATTCAAAATTAAGTTCTTCGGATGTATCTATTGTTATCAAAACTTTGTGATTTAGAGCTTCGGTTAATATCGAATCGCGTTACTCCTTACTTACAGGTCGTAACGAAGAACTGTTTGATAAAGTTTAAAGAAGTGAACGTTCTGTGAATTATTGATTGCAAAAAACAGTCAGTTAAAATGATAAAAAAAAATTAGTAAAATTTACTGTCTTCACCCGCAAACATTTTGGATAGCGGTGCAATCCATTGAGCCAGTACTTCACTAATATAGTGCACAACTCGGCGATGGTTATCCATAACGCCATCAACATTATCAACACGTATTCTTTCAGCCTCTAAGTAGAGTGCGTCCTATTTTCTAAGAAATACTCAATTGTCGACGTGGACAAGTTAGAATGTGAAACAAGTTAACAAGTTAGAAGATATAATGTGACGACGTTGACAAAGCTACTGAGTACTTCATCGACCAGTTCGAAATAGAACTTAATAAGGCATATCCTTTATCAAGCCGGCAAGCTGGGCGTTATTTTAAACCGAAGAAACCATGGATTACAGCTGATGTTCTGTCTTCTATCCATACCAAAAATACCCTCTTCAGGAAATTCCAGGAAGATCCTACACATGAAAATCAGGCCAAATTTCGGCAGTACAGAAATTATCTGACAAAGCTATTGCGACGAGCAAAGCAGTCATACTATCTTTATGAATTTCAAAATGCTTAAGGGTCCCCAAAAATGAATTGCTTGATTTTTAACGAATACCTTGGAAAAAAGAAAAAGAAAAACCTTCTGGAAGAGATATTATCACCAAAAGACAAGAAAATTGTGAAAGGAAATTAAAATGTTGTTGATGTCCTAAATGAGCACTTCGCAAATATTGGTCACGTAACATCACTTGAGGCATCAACTCGAAATTTACCTGATTCAGCATATTCTACTTCTCTGCCGCCTCCATCAGATTGCTCTTTTTTCCTAACACTGGTGTCAGTGGGGGAATTATTGTAAGTTATATACCAACTGAAGAATGGGTCGTTGGAAGGTATGAATGGCTCGTCGACAAATATATTAAAACGAATAATGCCAGATGTTACAGAATTTTTATTTCATATTATCAGCTTAAGTTTTTCAAGCGGACGTTTCCCAACTAGCTTAAAGTCTGCAAGTGTTTTAACCCTGAATAAGGGTGATGACGTACAAGATCCAACAAACTACAGGCCAATCATGTTCCTATCTTCATTCGCAAAAGTAATTGAACGATGTCTTTACAACCGCATATCTTTGCATTTTGATAAGAGGGGATGTCTTAATCACATTCAGCTTGGGTTTAGAAAAGGTCATAGCACTGAACATGCAATTCTACCACTTACAAAGTTTATACACGACCCTTTGGATAAAAATGAAATTCTGGCTACTATATTTATCGTCATAAAAAGGAGTTTGATACTATTTGTCATACAATTTCTCTTTGTAAACTGGATAACTATGGTATACGAGGACCTGCACATTTTCTGATTGAATTATATTTAACTGCGTGCAGTCAGTTTGTAGATGGTGGAAATTATAAATCTTCACTACTTGGTATCACTGGACAAGTCAGTGTTCCTCAGGGTTCCATACTCGGACCTTAACTCTTTCTTATATATGTTAACGACACCAACATGGCGCTGGAAGATCTCGGATTAAACGTCCTATTGCGGACGATACGGCCTGCACAGTGTGTGTTACTGATGAAATGTCACTTAAAAAGAATGTGTTGGTTGCTTTCGAGAGGATAGAAACTTGGTTTAATGCAAGTAAATTATCTGTTAATATGTCAAAAACCAAGTACATGATTTTCTCTCCTACTGTCCAGTTACTAACTGAACTTAGTAGACTACCCATTGATGAATCTACTTATTTAGAGCGTGTTTCTAGTATGAGATATTTAGGTGTGCTAGTTCATCAGAATATGAATTTTCGGTGGAAGAGTGAATAATACTTGATTAAGATTTTGTATTTAATAACATCCAATACTCTCTCTGGTTTTGCTATATCCACAAACAGACAAATAAAAGCAGGTTTTTAGGTTCTTTTATAGCAGGTAAATTGTAGGTTGTTTTTAAAATGAGAATCAGGTTCTTAATTAGGCAAACTACCTGGAATATATAGGTAAGTGCTAGTTTGGCTATCGTTGAGATTGCCATTGCCAAAATTATGCCCGTAATTCACGATAGATTTAGGCTATAGATGTTGGTTGTCGTGGTAATTATATTAACTTTGAGTCACCCTCTTAACATGTTTTAAGAAGTAATCAACAAAGTCAGTGGATCATTTTTTAACTCTCCATGACGAGTACGTCTGAAAAGAAAACATAAAAAGAAGCAGAGATTGATGCCTTTGTACTCACCATTCGACAATCATTCCTAATTTAATGGTCGATATCATAGCATCTGCCCCAATTCCCTCAGTAGGCCAGATGCAGCTCTTAATAGTATGCTCGTTAATATCCATTCAATTATCAGGACAGTGACAATTATTTTCGGAAAACTTGTTAAACCAATGGTCTATGTATCTTTTTTTATTATTTTGTTTTCCTCTGAGAAACAGTGGTCAAACAGGATTACTTGTTTTCTTGTGGAAATATGAGCTTCGGGCGACAGTAGATATTCAAAAAGTAAATTAAATTCTAAGAAATTCTTGCATAAATTCCTAATAATTTTTTTAGGTCTTATTTTGAGAAATAAAACTATATACATACTGTATCTTCTAATCTGGCAAGAAATATATGGTTTTTCATTTTGCCTTCGAGGTCTTCGACCATGCTTCTAAGTTTGATTTTTACTCCGTAAATAACTGCCGCTGGTTCTGAAAATAGATAAATATCAATTAATCTGCTTTTTTACATAAAATATGCAAATTACACACACACATACACACACACACATATATATATATATATATATATATATATATATATATATATATATATATATATTATATATATATATATATATATATATATATTATATATATATATATATATATTATATATATATATATATATATATATATATATATATATATATATATATATATATATATATATATATATATATATATATATATAGATATATATATATATATATATATATATATATATATATATATATATATATATATATATATACATATATATATATATATATATATTATATATATATATATATATATATATATATATATATATATATATATATATATATAATATATATATATATATATATATATATATATATATATATATATATATATATATATATATATTATATATATATATATATATATATATATATATATATATATATATATATATATAGTTCCAGCTAGCGGCAGTGATGTTCAACGTGTTTTCGACTATTTGATTTACCATGAATTGATTTTGGATATGGGAAAGTGCGGTGTAAAAAAATGAACCCTTTTCCCTTTAAATGATATATATGTAAATATGAAAACCGAGCATAAGCTTCCGCATCAGCATTCAGATATTGAACAAACAAATAATATTTTTTTTCCGGTTAGAAAAGTAGCTAAACTATATGCATACAAAAAAACTATCTTTAACTCTTGAAAAAGCTTATTCACATCTTACTGACGATTGAAAAAAGTCCAAATTATGTGCCTCTGACTTTTGAAAACAAAAGAATCTGATTTGCACGTTTCTGACTTTAGGAAAATAAAATCACATTCTCTTCTTTTTGGCTGTAGAAAAACCTTATTGATGCATCTCTGACGTATTAAAAGCCCATTCACGTGTTTTTGATCTTCAAAAACAAATTCTGTTTGCATGTTTCGAACTCTGGGGGGAAAAGTCTGTTAACCTGTCTCAGACTCTTAGAAATTCCCCCTTCATGTGTCTCTGACTGTTGAAAAAATTACGTTCATGGGTTTTTTGACCTCGGAATAAAATCTCTCGTACTTTGATAAAAAAACTGTAGTTAACTTTCATTTTTCTATGACATATGAAAGAATAGAGCTCGTTCACCTGTCTGACCTTTGAAAAATGAATTTTGTTTGATTGTTTTTTTTTACTCTGAACAATGCTTATTTTACTTCTATTTTTTTAACTTAAAAAAATTCCTTTCATATCTATGACTCTTACAAGAAGTCTCATTCACGAGCCTCTGATCTTTGAAAATTATTCTGTTATTCATACAATTTAACTTTTTGAAAAACTGTTCTTTTGTGTCTTAATTTTGAAAAAAAACTCATTCAAGTGTCTCTGACTTAAAAAAAAGAAAAAAAATATGGATGGAAAATTTTGAAGAACATAATCTCGAAGAAAAAATAACATGAAAATCAAAAATCTTGAAGAAATAATATCTTGAAATAAAAAATGTGAAGAAAAAGACCCAAGAGAAGATTCGAAGAAAAAAAAACTTGATTAAAAATCTAAAAAAGTTAAAAATGACTTGAAGGGAGACCCTACCTTAGGTGGCGGTAGGAATACTTCTAACTGCTTATAAGACTTCTCAGGTTCTTTGAAAACCACCACTCATAAGTTTATGACTCTTAAAAAAATCTGACGCTGCGTTTCTGACCTTGGAGTATAATCCTGCTCATCTTTCCAAGACTTTGGAGAAATCTCTATAATTCACGTTTACCTGTCTGACAAAAAAAGCTTGTTCACATCTGACTTGTAAAAAAAGTTGTGATTCGCATATTTTTGTGACTAAGAAACAATTCTGTTTAGCTTTTTTTTAAACTTAAAAAAAATTCAAATTCGACTTGAAAAAAGCTTCATTTATGTGCCTCTGACCTAAAAAAAACTTGAAAAAAAATGTATAGAAAAGCTAGATATTAAAAATAATCTTGAAGAAAAAAGAAATCACGAAGAAAAAATCTAAACAAAAAAATCTCGAAAAAAAAATTCTTGAGTACTCCCATTCATGTCAATTTGAAAAACAACAAATTTATCTTTCTCCGACTCTTGAAAATCCTGCGAAAATCCAGTTAATACTTTTCTGACTTTTGAAAACCCATTAACGTGTATTTGACCTTTGAAAACAGTCTATTTGCGTTTCTGACTTTTGAAAAAAATAAGTTCCTAGTTTTGAACTTTTGAAAAAAACTCATGTTCACCTATCTCAAAATTTGTAAACCCCCTTGAAAATCTCCGTTCACGTCTTTGATTCTTTAAAAAGCTCACTTACGTCTTACTGACTTGAAAAAATTGCCATTCTTTCGACTCTGAGTTTTCAAAAAAAAAAATTGTATGTATTTTTATTCTATTGAAAGAAATAAATCCTGTTCTTGTGTCTGACTTTTGAAAAAAATCACGTGTCTGAATTGATAAGAAAATATGGATCGTAAGTTTCTGACTTTTGGATGAAAATCTCATTCCCGTGTCTTCAGTTTTGGAAAAACCTTGTTGGTGCGCCTCCAACCTACGAAAATCCTGTTCACTTGTCTCTGATATTTTGAAATTATGTTTGCAAGTTTGTGACTTTGGAAAAAATTCAGTTTGTGTATCAGACTTCTGTTAGATATATCGTTCAGACTTCTTTTCGGAATTCATAAAAAAATTCTAACCCCTTGATTTTGACTTTGGGAAAAAACTGCTGTTCACCAGTCTCAGGATTTTTAAAACCCATTGAAATTTTCCGTTCATGTGGCTTATTCTTGAAAAAGTTCATTCACATTATACTGACTTGAAAAATATTTAAAATCCATGTGTAATTTGCAAAAAACCTGGTTTGCATGCATTTTTAACCTCTTTAAAAAATAACGTTCTGTTGTATAATTAAAAAAAATAACTTGTCTGACTTGAAAAAGAGTCTTTTCTTACTTTTCCAATTTTTGGGGACAGAATCTTATTTATGTGTCTCCGAATGTGGAAAAAACCTGTCGATACGTCTCCTGACTTACGAAAATCCCGTTCACTTGTTTTATCTTCAAACAAATTCTGTGCATTTTTCTGACTTTGGAAAAAATTCTTTTCACCTGTCTCCGACTCATGGAAAAATCTCCGTTCATTTGTATCTGACTTACAAAAATTTCTTTTGTGCGTTTCGGACCTTGGAATAAAATTATGATAATCTGAATGTTTGGTAAAACCGTGTAATTCACATTCATGTTTCTCTGACTTTCAAATATGCACGTTCACGTGTCTGGGCTATAAAAAAAAACTGTTTTGTATGTTCTTCTTACTTGTTCTGACAATTCTGTTTTGCTTATTTTTTTAACTAGAAAAAAGTCTTTCACATATTTCTGACTGGAAAAAAAGTTTGCATGTTTCTCAACTTTTTGAAAAAAGGAATTCCTTGTGTCTTTAACTTTTGGAAAAACTCATTCACGTGTTATTCTGACTTAAGAAAACATATAAGAAAAAATACGGAAAAAGATCGGAAAAAATCAAAGGAAAAATCAAAAAGAAAACAAATATTGAAGAGAGAATCTTAGAGAAAGAATCGAAAAAAATCGACAATTTATTGAATCTGTCTGTACGTTTTTTTAAATTTTCTTTTAAAAAATCTCTTTCTTGTGTCTGACTTTGGAAAAAAAGAATCTAGCTCGTACAGTTCTAATTTTTTGCTTGGAGGGGGGGTTGCAATTCGAGCGTTTCCAATTGAGGAGAAATACCATTGATGTGTCTCTGACTTCTGTCTCTGACTGATGGAAATCAAAAATAATTTCCTCTATTAACAAAATTTAATATAGTGCAATGAAGATTGTGTCTGTTATTAACAAGATTATGAAAATCTGGTCAAGTATTGTGAAACTTGATACTTTCAATGAGTTTTACATCTAAAAGTATAGATGGCGACACGTTCTCACTACCTCAAAAACTGCCATCTTTTCGGCTTTAATTATAGATGGCAGCAAATCCAAATTTTAATCTTGGTTACACTGAGTTAACTGCTTACAAGTTAGGTTCATTTAGATTTAATTAGCGTGGTGGGCAGCGCTATCCCCAATATTAGCTTGAGAATAACATTTGAAGTTTTAATTTCGTGATTCGTCATTTTGATAAGACTGCTAGCATTGAACATGGTTTAGTTACATTTCGAATATTGAACAACGAACTATGAAAAGGTCATATGTATATTTTGTGTTATGAAAATCGGATTTCCATATTAGAAACATATCTTAATTAGAATTTATATGTAAGGCTTATGAATCTGTTAGACTATAAATTTCATCTGTTACAGTATCTAAAAGAGTTTACCAATAAAGCTATGATGGCTCATTCTCACCCCATTAAACATAAAATAAAAGTTTCAAAGTACTCACATCCGAAGTAGAAGGCATATCTTTATTTCTTTTATTCATTATTATACATTTTCTTATTGAAGACTGTTGAATATCTCCTATCTTCAAGGGCTTTTTATGCAAAAAATGTGTTATTCAAGTTGTTTGTATCTTAAGTATCTTAAGATACAATCTTGTATCGCATTATCTTAAGTAGTACGAGTATAATATTTTCTCATAGAATTATGTAAATTATGAATTCCCGTGAATATGCTAATGACGTATCCTCTGTAGTATAGACAATCTGGTTGCTAGGGAAGGTCATTCCCCGGATCAGTCATGGGAGTATAAAAATTAAGATAAGTTGCCTTGATTGATGGTGGTGACCAAATCTGAAACCCCATCACTACTTCCGTGAAGAAAATAAGGATCGAATTAATATCAGATTTTCTTAAATAAACAAAATTGCTGATTTTGGTCTCTTTGTCTTAAAAGCTAAAAAAAATCATGATAATTATAGTAACGTGTAATTTGGATATCTCAGAAATTGAAAAGGCGTAAACCACTGGTTTACGCCTTTCAGAAAAGAGGAATCGAATTCATTCCAGAAATTCTTAATTCATATGAAGTTCTAATTTGCCACTTCATGACTTAAATAAAATAGCATCATAATTATGCTACTGTGTAAATGATTTCTGAGACCACACAGACTAAGCATAACAAAACGAGAGAAAAATGCAAAAAAGAGAAAACGAGGTTAATAATAGCCAGTGAAAAATATAAGAAAACTATGCAAATATTTCTGTCGAGACCTCTGCTTGACTGTCTTCAGGGGAGAATGAAATAATATAACATACAAGTAGGAGTTCACAGGGGAATATAAAAAGACAAAATTTAAAACAAACACTAAACTTAAAAAAGACCCTTTCTAAGTGATGATGAAACAGCAACTGATAAAAAATTCAATAGTGAATGGTAATTCAAACTTTTATTTTATATGAAGCTTTTTAAACCGATTAGTGTTTAAAAAAGCTTTATATAAAGTGAAAGTTTGATTTACCATTCTCTATTCGATTTCTGATTTTGAATAGTTTTCATATACATAGTGTTTTTTGACATATACATAGTGTCTTTTGATTTGATTTAAATTTTATCTCTATATTCTCTTAAATTTTTGTCTTCAGACCCTTATTCTTAATATAACTAGCCTAATAATAGCAATAATAGAAGTAGGAGCAGTAGTTGCTGTAGTAGGGTTATATTAGTAGCATTAGCAGTATCAGTAATAGCAGCAAAATTATTAGCAGTAATAGTTTGCACATTTTGCCTATTTGTCTCTTGAAAATCCACTCATTATGCCCTAGGAAATTCAGCTCGATACGGTAAGCCGTTCCAACGGTACTGCTGATACGCCCTTTAAAAAAAATATGTATGCAAATACCATGTTTTGATTTAATTCAACTTTCCCCTCAATATATCCTAAAATGTTCACTTAAATGCCCTCAACATTGGTAGCACTCAATGAAGAAGCAGTAATTGAAGCGGCAGTTCTAGGAGTGGTCTTAGTAATTGCACCATTATTAGCAACAGTAGTAGTAGTATTACGGAAATATTGCCTTTTGGTCAATTGATCGTTCCCGTAATCAAAATTCTAAATCAATAAAAAATTTCCAAATCAATAAACTCAATCATTTCCAAGTTACGCCCTTTAGAAATTGTATATTTACATAACGTGTTTTCACATAGTTCAAAACTCCGCTGAATAATCTTGAAAGGTTGACCTGATTGACCTTCCTTTTTTGGACACTCAAGGTCTAAATTGCCAACCTCTCTGATTAATAAATACTGTATGCAAACAAGGGACAAATTGGATAACTTACAGCCCTTGCCATGAGGGCTGCGGGTTGAATAGCCTAAGAAACATTGTTACCGGACTAACATATATAACATATATATTTATCAAAGCTATGAAGAGTTATAACGTTTGTGCATAAGATGTCCTTTATGAGTTTTTGGAAACATTCTCGGAAACTTCCTGTGTAGTCGAAGACGCACAGTTATTCATCACTGTACGTAATTTTGTAAAACCTTTTGTTTGCACTGGGCAGATTTTATGGAAAGAATGCACCACCTCAAGGAATTACTGCTTCTAATCTCGAAAGCTCAATACTATAATAATAATAAATCGCTTGGCTTTCTCAAGATTCTTTATCTTGAGCTATCAGCGCAATAGCAGTCGCAAAAAGTGCTTATACGATTGGAAAATGAAAGGACTGGTGTCCTTTATAACAGTACAAAGTGATTGGAGGGCAACTAACCCTCCCCCCTCCCACACCCACCATTTCCCCAGACACATCCAATCAAAATTTTGAGATAGCCATTTTGTTCAACGTAGTTAAAAAAAACTTGAAATTTTGAATTTGAGGATGACAGCCCCCCTACTGCCCTCAGGACGAGGGCTGTAAGCTATGTTCTGGAGACATATAGGGTATTTATACAAAGCGTTGGCATAACAATTTCAAAAACTGCTCATTTGATTAAAAATTTAGAGGACTAGTGCTCTTTTTAATAGTCAAAAGTGATTGGATGGCAATTATCTCCCCTCCCAAGCTCACCATTTCCCCAAAGACATTCAATCAAAATTTTATATAGCCATTTTGTTCAACGTAATTTAAAGGTCCAGAAATTTTGTCTTTGAGGATAACAACCCCCCCCCCCCAAATAGCCCTCAGGACAAGGGTTATAAGCTATGCCCTGGGGACATATAAGATTTTTTATAGAAGGTGTTGTCCTAAAAACTTCAAAAAGAGCTCATTTCATTGAAAATTGAGAGGGCTAGTGCCCTTATTAATAGTCGAAAGTGATCGGAAGGCGATTTCGCCCCCCCCCCCCCCCCTCATGCCTTTCATTTCCCTAAACACTTCAGATCAAAATGTTGATACAGCCTTTATGTTCAACTTAGTTGAAGGTTCCGCAAATTATGTCTTTGAGGATGACAAACCCCCAACAGCCCTCAGGGCTAAAGCTAAAGTTATGCCCTTGGGGCAAATAAGGTTCATATGCCGTAGAAACCTTAAAAAGGCTCTTTCGCTTGGAAATTGAGAGGGTTAGCACCCTTTTGAATAGTCGAAAGTAGACGAAGGGAGAATACCCCCCCAAGCCCATTATTTCCCCAAAAAACTCTGATCAGCATTTTGATATAGCCATTTTGTTCAACGTAGTTGAAAGGTCTGTAAATTTCTTCTTTGAGAATGTTAGCCCCCCCCCCCCCCCAACAGCCCTCAGAATAAGGGTTGTAAGTTAGGCCCTTGGGGCATATAAGGTTTTTTATGGAAAGAGATGTCGTAGAAACCTCAAAACGGCTCAGTCAATTGGAAGCTGAGAGGAATAGTACCCTTTTTATTAGTCGAAAATGATCAGAGAGCAAATGACACCCCTCCCCACCGATCATTTCACCAAACATTTCCAATATAAATTTTTAGACAACCATTTTGTTCAACGTATTTCAAAGGTTCGGAAATTATGTCTTTGAGGATAAAAAATCCCCCAGCTCTTAGGGAAAAGGTTGTAAGTTATGACGTGGGGGCATATAAGGTTTGTATAGAATGGCATTTTCATATAAACTGCAGAGGGGGTTCATTGGATTGGTAATCAGAAGTTCTACTGCTATTTTTAAGACTAAAAGCTACTGGCGGGAAGGCGACCCTTCCACACACACACACATCGTACTGTCCTGAAATACATCTAATGGAAAATTTGAGATATCTATTTTATTCAAAATAGTCTAAATATCCTACAATAAGGCCTTTTGGATTGAAACATACCCCAGAGCTTAGGGGCAAGGGTGATAACTTATGCCCAGGGGGTATTTAAGGTTTTTATTGAAGGATGGTTCTAAGAACCTTAGAGGAGGTTTTTTGGTCAAAACTTGAATTTCTAGTTCTCTTTTAAGAGTCAAAGTAACGGATGGCAGCTAGCACCCCCCCCCCAACTACCCTTCTTCGCCAAACGAATCTGATTAAAATTTTTAGATATATATTAAGCTCAAAACATTCTAAAGAACTAAAACAATGACTCTAGGGTTGACACAACCCTCCAGTGCCCTGGGGATAGGGATGTAAGTCATGGGTTGGGTCATATAAGGTTTTTATGGAATGGGTGGTCGCATAAACTTCATATTGGGATGATATGATTTGAAATTGAAAGCTTCAGTACCCTTTTAAGAGTCAAAAGAGATTTGAGAGCAGCCAGACTACCCCCCTCACTTTCAGCATTTCCCCAAAGACATCCAATCAAAATTTGGAGATAGTAATTTTGTTCACTGTAGATAAAGAATATGGAAATTTTGTCTTTGAGGAAGTCACCCCCGCCCCCAAAGCTCTCAGGTCAAGGGTGATAATTTATGCCCGTGGGCATATAAAGTTTTTATAGAAAGGCTGGCTGTATATACTTTGGAGGGGACTCACTGTATTGTTAATCTGAATTTCTAGGGCCCTTTTTGCCACCCTCCTCCCCCTCAACACGTCGTTTTTTCTCAAGAGACATCGAATAAAAAATTTTCAGACGGTCATTTTGTTCAAAATATTCCAAAGACCGTATAAAATGCTTTAGGGGCTGAAACAAACCACCTGAACCCAGGGACGAGGGTTGTAAATTATGGTGCAGAGCATATAAGTTTCTTATGGATAGGATGGTTGTTTAACTTTAGAAGAGGCTCATTTAATTGAAAATTAGAAGTTCTAGTTGTTTTCTAAGCGTTAAAAGTGATGAAGGACATTTAGACACCACCCTTCCTCGTCGACCTCTCTTTTCCCCAAATCCATCGGATTGAAGTTTTGATTTTGTTAAAAATATTCCAAAGAACATATAATAATGTCTCTAGGGATGACACAACCCCCCAGCGACCTGGGGATATGGTTGTAAGTTATGCCTAGACTAAAATGTAAGTTATCCCTTTATCCAATACTGAAAGGACATAATTTATTCACGAACTATTGATCCAATAACGGGTCAATGACACCTTTTTCAAGGGGGTGTTTCTAAGTGTATTAACTCCGGGACGAAGTTTGCACATGCGCACTGAATACTAATGGGGCAATGTATTGATGCGCTAACGAGAACAGGATCACTTGTCTCTTTCTAGGCCAATCAGGGGATGTTTCTAAATGTATTTATCCGCTAACGGGGCAGGATTGCAGTGAATATAAGGAAGGATTTTTGCTATAGTTGTTATTAGTGTGAGAATAGAATTCAAGGAGTGAGAGCAATTTGACTTTATTCATTAGGATATATTTGTAATAATGAGTGGAATGTTTACACTATTAGAAGTTGATAGTGGAGTAGGTAGCAATGATACAAGAGCCCCAAACATTGCGGTGGAAATCAAGAGAGGATCACGGCTTTTTCTGGAATGGGATGAAGTATATGCAAGATATGTGATACCTTTGAGCAAATTTAAAATGGAGGATCAATTATGCTTAGCTGCAAAAGTTGATATAACACATGTGAATAGACTTCAAAGTGCTTTAAGTGCAATAGTGAGGCATATTGAAGATAATAAGCAGTATCGCTAATTGTACATGTGTAATATTATTGTTGTAATTATACAATGAAATTGTTTCGAAATCGAAAATGTCCCTTCCTTTTTGTTAGATTAAGTAGAACGATTCATGGTCAGTCTAGAGTCAGCAGTGAGAGTGATAGGATTGAAAAATGAATAATTTTGAGAAAAAGAGAATTAGATCGAATCTGGTGATTATGGAAAAACATTTGATTCTGGATGACGATTTTCTCGAGTTATCCCTTCAACGGAAGATATTTTCACAGGGAACACTGGACAATAAAATGAAAACTGATTCTCCCCCATTGGACTATTGTATGAAACTTTTACGATGTGACTCAAATGCTTATACTCAATTTATTGATATATTAATCGAAAAAAGCAGAATAATATTGTGGATATACTTTTGAAATTTTTGCCAATGATTCAAAAAAGATGGCTCCCCCTTCGAAAGAGGTAGCGTCAGAGAGTTACTCCTCTCACCATTCCCCTCTGAATTTATCGAACGTGGATCAATTTCTTTTTGGCTGTGAGACAGTTGACATCGGAAACTAAGAAATGTTCTATACATGTCCACTATGCATGTACACTCTTGGCAGTTGGTCATCATGTGAGAATTGTACAATTATTGATGACTACAATGAAAAGTGCAAATTATGTAATCCTTGTAAATTACATAGAGGATATGCAATACAAATTAAAGGATGGAATTCATGTCTTGAAGAGATTTGTGACTCTCACCCTAGAGGACATCTGTGCTCCAATTGCCACTATAACAAATGTGATCAGTGGGAGAATACTTAAACAGGTATGATTGGAAAGAAGCCCAAACATGATTTTAGTTTATTTTCTACGAGATTGATATCGTCGTGAATTTAAATAATTTTGGGAGGAAGAATCTGGTCTAAGATTCAACTGTTGGGGTAACAAGACAATTTGGTTTTTTACGTCATCGTTGTGACAACACTGCCTTTTATGACTATAACCCTAGTGATTTTTATTTGGCAGTTACCGAATGTGATTCACCATTTGAAAACACTGTATGTGATATTGCTTCAAATAGACAGATTGAAACACGTGAATTTCACAATATGAATGCAAATAGTATCATTTACTATACAAAGAGATATGACAAGAATGAAGTTACACTACACTGTAAAAAATGTGACCCTGACTTTGCAGCCAATCAAGATCAATATATAGTGAATTCAAAAGATCTACCAGCATTAGTGGTTCACGACAGTTGCCTTTAAACCAAGAAGAAATCTAAAGTGAAGAATAAAGACATTGTAGTATATACATTTTTCATTTAATAATAAACAAATTCACGTACATTTTTTAAGCACTTCACTCGTAGCGCACTAAAATCAATATTACACAGGTCTGAGAGGATATTTTCCACCATAAAGTCGTTCAGACGTGGATTGTCTATATAAGTGTTGAGAAACTGCTTGTAAGTATAGCCGCGACATCTGAACACGAAATATAGTAGTGCATGGAAACCAGAGCTTTTAGTCGTCAGATCTCGCACTCTCTTCCGATTTTGAATAATAGTTTTCCCACTGCTTTCAATATAGTTGCTGATGTGAGGAGTGTAGAATGTATAGGGTTGGCCAAGAGGATCAAATAATTCAATCGTCTTCATTGTTTGAGAGATATACAACCCATGGCCAGTATTCACAGTCAACGGATTGCTATTAACAATGATTAGGGTATTGTTGGCACTTTGGATTTTCCCAAAAAAGTCCGAGGGTAGACAATAGGATATGTATTTGGACATGTAGGGGTCCATATTAAATACATTGATTATTTGACTGGTGTTCATGGTGCAAGGTCTTGTAGAACACTGCCTTCGGGAGTGATTTTCCAATAGGTTCAAATTGATTTAGTGAGATTAGTGCAATACTCTCAGCTAATGGGTCAGCAAATGTACACTCTAAACGCACACTCCCCGTCCGTACTATACTCATATCCTGGATTCCAGACAAATCCAATACATTGATACCATGTGTTTTAGCGAACATTTCTTCGGTTATACCATTTTCAAATAGTTGTGAATCATGATCTAGGGTTTGCATGGTTAACTCATACAATGTCCTATAGGATTTATCAATAGATAGATTGTAGAGTGGGATTCCATTTACTTTGCAGACAAGAGATGAAAGCCCAAACATTTCAAATTTATGTGGGCATCCAGTCCACGATCCTATTGCACTAGCACTTTTTACAAATGCCAAGGCTAATTTTGACGGAATTTCGCCATTGATAAAGGATGAGTCGGTGAAGGTACGTGAGCCTGTGGCAATATGACGGTTGATTGGTGATTGTATGAGGAACAAGTAGTTTAATATTGTTTCCAGAGGCTCTTAGTTTTTCCACTGCCAAAGCAAAAGAACTCATAACCTGTTGTTTGCATACATGTAGTATTGCCGAGGTGAGGGAGAGAGTTACATCAGGGTTGGCAGCAAGTTCCTTTCGTAAAATGAAATTGGATGGTGCAAGCGTCAATTTTATATCCGCTTTAATATTGGGTGGTAGCCATTGGGGTATATTAAATATTTCAGGATATATTTTTCCAACTAGATGTAATTCAATAATTGTAGTATTTTTAAGTGTATCTGTACTATCTGTATTAGTAATATATTCATATCTATTGGAGGTGCTTCTCAATTCCTTGTATGACTTGGGTGTCATCAGCATGAATTGCATATAGCTTGTATAATTTGAGAAATTGTTGCTTGTGCTCACCAGCGTGCCATTTATGTAGACACTGATTTGACGAAATAAATTATGTAATATACAATTTTCCTAGGATATTCCATCGGCAACAATTGGCAATGTATTATCGGATTTCCGGTCTTTCATTCGTAAATATATAAATGTTGAAGACCTGTCCATAAAGTAGTCTTCATTGGAATAAATTTGAAAGTGGATATTATCGGAGAGTGGTTGTTGTGGATAAAATTGTTCATAGTATTCATGTTTTACAAACACTCACATCAACATTTTCTGCATTGAATAGATTTAATGGAGAAGTGATTGAAGGTTGAGAAACCTTATGCGGTAGATATAACATCTTAGGAAAAGAAATCTAGTTTTGATCTAACAATTCTCTTCATGGGGCTTCTTCTTCTACTGTTTACTGTACGTGTCGTCTTTTTCCTTCTTTTCTTTGACAGGGGTGATGTCTTTCGTTTCTGACCTGAGTAGAGACTGATGAGTGGTGCACTATTTCTCGACCTCTTTAAACCTTTTCCATTTTGATGATATTTCAATTGTTCACCTAGGGTTCGCGCACTGGACCTAAGATTTTCCGAAGCGCTTTTTTTAAAATCCTTGCCAGAGCCCCAATCGTATAGTGTAGAGGATGCAAAATCTGTCGCAGCCGGTACAATATATTTTCTAGCCAGAGGTAGTGCAGAGCAAAAAAGCTTCGCAAACCAACTGCCAAGACCATAGCCAGATATCGACGAGCGACCTTTGTAATAGTCCATTCCATTGCCCATTGGTCTTGGGCCAAGAGTATTAACATAGCAGTCAATATCAGGACAAATGAATACCACTTTTCTATTAGACATCTTGTTGTTGAATGGGTCGAAATGGCATGTAATCACAGCCAAACCTTTTGTTATTGCTAGGGGATCACCTAATTCAGTTCTTAGTGTTAACTGACAGAGTTCCAAATAGGAAGTGTTTACGGGGATATACTGAAGATGCTATATATTTTAGTGGTGAATATGTTCTTGATTGGTTTTTCGTTCAAGAACTCGTAGGAGGGGAACATTGCTATTACCAACCCGGAATGTTTCAACAAATGAAGCGTAGAGAAATATACAAGTGTCCATGGAGAAGGCAGGCGGCTAGTCAGCAAAAATAAATTTAGTGTTTCCAGCACTTTTACCATTGATTATATTTACCTTAAAGCCAAGAACATCTTTTAGATTATCATTGAGAATAACCTTTTCATCGGCAATGGGTGAACTAATGTAGATCTTGCCCTCCTCCTTTGAATAGTTGAAATGAACGGCTCCCTTTTTACGAGCTGAAATTATTTTATTGATAGAACGACATAAATCATTCGTACAGGTGAGTTCTTCGTAGGGTAATTCAATATATGGATAATTCATCCAATTGATCTTTTGAATTTGTTCTTGATCACCTGTTGGTGGCGGCGGCCAATCATAGGGTCTAATTTTTATTTCATATTTACGATCCTTTCTCAGGATGTCGTAGGTATTTTTGAGAATACAGTCGACAAGAGCCACTTCATACTTTCCGTCGTCGAATTTGATGGTGGGGGAGAGTTTTGTCCAAAAATCACTTGTTTTATTCAAATCATTGTAGAGAGGATCAGAAACATTGGACATGAAAGTCAAATAGAAATCATTGGGCATTGTTAATGT
This sequence comes from Artemia sinica, assembly GCA_027921565.1. Taxonomy (NCBI): domain Eukaryota; kingdom Metazoa; phylum Arthropoda; class Branchiopoda; order Anostraca; family Artemiidae; genus Artemia; species Artemia sinica. The sequence goes on from CM051258.1 coordinate 73,594,352, forward strand.
CTTTAACTGCAACCCAAGAATCAAAACCAGAGTTGTATCCTAGCCAGCGAAAAAGCAACTGTCTCTTGCCCCTGCGAGTACGACTCTTTAATATCTTTTCAATTTGATAAATTTCACTAGTGTTTCTAACTTTTTGTAGTTCATATTCATAAAAACCGCCGAGAATCTCATCATCTTTGGTGTCTCGCAGTCGATATGTCGTGGTTGTAGTGTCTAGGATTTTGGACACTTTAAAAAGTTCAGTGCTCCATAAATAATTCCGTTTTTCAAAAATATTGGTGGTTCTATTTATTCGATCACAAACATTGAATTTCTTCTTCACTTTTTTTTATTTTTCACTGGAATATTGCTTTAGAAAAGCATCAAATGTATTTTCGATGCAATGAATGTCCTGTGGGCTAACATTTGACAGGGCTCAATGTGGTCGTTGGTTGTATATTTGATGAGTTTTTCTAAATCATGAATAAAAGCAACAGTATTTTTCAGCATACAATATCTTGAAATTAATAGACGAATCGTTCTTATCAATTGTTCAGCCAATGCAGCCTTTATTGGGCTACGACTATGATAAAATGTTGTATTATATTTCAATAGAACCTTTTGCACATTAGAATTAACAAATTTGCTACCACGATCCGATTGAATTTTTCTATAGTAATCCTGTTCAAGAATACTTTCTAAAGCATGAGCAACTTCAACACCTCTCTTTTTGTTGCAATGCAATGGTATATGCATAGCGACTAAAGACACTGATTGCCACTAGAATATATTTTTAGGGTGTATTGTGACGCCGTTGAATCGCGTCTAAAGTTAAGAGATCAGTTTGCATTATATGCAGAGGGAAAAGGCTTTAGTTTGTCGATATTGTTTGCCACGAAGCCTGTGATTCCGATGCAGAGTGTAACTCGGTTCATTTTCTAGATACTCTTTTCCTTTTTTTAATGTGCTGCCATCTATGTCAGAGGTAACTTTAGTAAGCGTTGTGGGGGAACTTAGACTTCCCGCTTCACCAATATTTTCATATATATGTCTTAAAACTTCATCCATTTTGAACGCAAACACGTAGTGTAATGTCCACTCCCCCTTTGCACACTGGAGGGTGAATCCATACGTCGTCGCTTTTGCCTAGCAGCCACTGGTGTTATAAAATCATTGCTGCTTCTGCTGTTAGTATTTTCCAATATTGAATCTTCTTCTTTTTTAAATGGTGTTGGCGTTGTTGGAGGACTATATTCTCTTAGTTTCTTAGAATTTGCTTATTGCCAATAAGACTTTTGGGGAAGTTTGATGCATTTAGAAAGGTGTATAGATTATTGTCAATTGATAAAAGTCCTTTACGATTCGTCACCATATCACAAATAAAATCAAGTAGATTATAACTTTTTCCCTGAATTATAATTCGTTTCCCTGTGCTATTGACCTGAACTTGATGATTACCACCACCAGTTTCCAACATGAGATATGCCAATGCTCGTTTACTCTGTTCTCGATAGGTCACTGGCAATAGGTTTCCAATTGACATCACTATGGAATTCAATTCTTTCTCCATTGATTGCGCTATAGAATCTTGAGGAGATGTTTCCTGTTTAGGGGGATCTGTGACTGCGGCGGGTCTCTCACGATAAGGTCTATGTTTGTCCACACGTCGCAATGCATCTTGAAGTAAAACTAGCTTTTCATCATCGGCAATATTTTCATCATTAATAAATTTGCTTAGATTGTCTTCAAAATGTTCCACGGGCGAGAGGACAAGTTCAAATGGCGTCAATTTATAGGGTTTAGGCATCTAGAGAAAACTGTTTACAGGTCCTGCAATTATTGATAGTAAAAGTGTGAAAAAGCTACCACCCGCTTGAAGGAGACGTTTTCTTTTAAAAATTTTTCCTTTGTTTTTGCAAGCCAAGGCACGTAGAGTGGAACGATGTTGCTTTGTCTGTTGCCTAACAACTTCTGGTATGTATACATTGCCGTCAGTTAAATTTAAACAAAGTTAATATATTAGATTAATGAAATCATTGTCAACACCATGTTTCAGTATGGCCTTCCTGAGTGGGGGTTTTGAAGTGCCTAAAATGGAAAATAAATTCCGTTGTTCATGTAGTTTCTTCAGTGTCATGATGGCAACTAATAGCTTTTTCTACTGTTCACCGGAAGATATACTGTAATTTCTTTGTCGAAAATATCTGGGACTACAGGTAGATCCTCGGGTGTATTCTGATTAAGATCTAGGAAAATGTACCCGTAGGGCTTATTTTTTGCCTGAGTGTACGCTGACAGCAGAAATTTGGGGGCACCTGGATATATTTGCTTATTGAGAGTTATTAGCGAGCTAAAATCACCAACAACCCGGTAGATAATATAGATGGTATAATTCAAATCAAGGGTTCTCATACATTTACTCTGATGAAACAGATTTTGTAGAACTAAGGATATGGGAATGTGTTCATGATGAGAGCAAACGGTAAACAGTTGCAGCATTTTCTGTGAGAACTGTTCAATTGATTCAGCCAAATCATCAATAATCAGCGACGAGTTTGGTTCAATACTATTGAAAACATCAAGTCCCCGTAGGAATTGTATTGGCATGGATGTGGCAATAGCTTTTATTCAATTGTAAGACTCCTGCAAAATACTATAGCAATAATAAATTTTCTTTGGTTTTTCCAAAAGTATTTTATTACAATTTTTAATTATTTTAGCTAAAAGTGTCGTTTTTCCAGACATTGATGGGCCACACAGAAACGATCTGAGTGGTGTTTTAAATTGATACATACTGCTGCTGTTGACAACAGTTGGACTACAACTAACTGTAAACCATATTTGTCCAATCAATAAATAATAATTTTTCCCATAGATCTATCCAGTACAAGAACAACAAAAACAATATTTCATTCATTTATTAACATTAACACTTTTCTGTACAGCATGAATAGTACACACTATTTATTCAACAAGAACAATAGTATTTATTAACATCAACACTTTTCTGTACAGCAACAATACTACACACTATTTGTTCAGCAAGAACAACAACAACAACATTTATTAACAAAAACACTTTTTTCTGTACAGCAAGAACAAAAATATTTATTAACAAGAGCACTATTGTACAACAACTACATTTTTCATTTATCGACAAAGACACTTTTTTTACAGCAAAAACAACAATAGTATAACAGCAATAGTACACACATTTTTGTACAACAGCAAGAATAGCACACACACTATTGTACAAAAATAACATTTTTCACATAAAAAAAATTACAATAACAATAGCACAGTTGAACACTATGAATTAAAAGGATGAGAATACCCTCCACCCCCCGGGGCCGTGGGCCGAAGTCCGGCCACGGGTGGAAGCCGCGGGCTGAAGGCCAGCTGCGGGTGGGACCCCCCATCCCCCGGGGATCGCGTGGAAAGAATATACAATAGCCGTTGCTGCTGCAGGTTAGGTGTGGTTGTACTGCATTTGAACATTTAAGTTAATTATCAGGTTAGGTTGTACTATTTAAGCATTTAAGATAATTTATCAGGTTAGGTAAGGTTAGGTCAATTTATCCAGACCGAGTTGGTTGCGATAGTCTACACATTCAACCCGGTCTCAAATTCGACAGTGGCCGTGGAGGAGTACATTTACACCATTCTCGAGCCCAAAGACCTTGTCAGATATACAAGACATGGCATTCTTTTCAACTCTAACAGTATAATTTTTATACTGCAGAGATCGAATTGCTAGCACTTGTGCTCTTGGCACTAGGCAGCTATCTACACAGTTTCTGTAGACACTCATGTTGAAATTATTTTTTACAAAATATGTAGGCACCCCTTTACATGCTTGCTTTACATCTTTGTCGTGGGTTTCTACACAATAAACTTTAGGACCGGGGAACACCCCATTGGATATCAAATCGCTCCCCGTCTCTAATTTAGCATTAGAAGCGGATTGGGAGCTTGACGTTTCACCAACTCGGGGTAGAGGGACCATTCCAGTTAGTGAAATCCATCCGCGAGCTGATGTGCACCCCTTTTTCCAAATCATTTAATAAATCACCGGTTTTAACTTTTAACAGCACAGAATCTTTATCCACATAATAAACTTGAACCTCTCCCTCCCTTGGCCATTGTACCTTGCCCACATTTAAAAAAGGAAAATATGAGCTTTTGAAAATTTCTAGTACTGAACTACCTCCCGCTGTATTCTTGCTCAGTACAACATTTCTCTTTTTCCTGTGTAGAAGAACCATTTTTGCCTCTATGCTCGTGAACGATGTAAAATTGGGGTCGGCAATAATTCGTGCACATCCTTGGGGGCAGGTTACGAAGTCACAACGGGATCTGTTCCGTACGCTTTCAGACATTTTGCAAAAACGCTGAATTTAAAATGAGCTTGTACATTTCCTTTTCTACTTTACTTTTTGCCTGAGAGCGTTTATCAATAAAGGTATCAATAAACGACTTCAAATAAGGTTTCTGACGGAATTGCAGGACCCTATGTATTTTTGTGATCTTGAAACCATTTTTCACCATCCATCGCAAAAGCAGATGGTGAACAACGATATTCTGTTTAGGGTCTAGGTATGCAATCAGTTTCTGCTTGGAGGGGGTCCAGTGCATGCCCATATAATCAACCAAAGATCGATTGTATGGGCTTAGCGATTCCATGGTCACTGGTCGATTGACACAAGGAAATACAAAATCTTTGCCAGAATATTTAAGTTCCAATGGTATGTGCCCGTCAATTTCAAAGAACCATCCTTGTGGCCCATTGTTCTCGACGGTGTAAATGTCGGGGACCTTACAAGGACTCTCATGCCATTTATAGTTTCCACACGGCAAAGAGTAGTGAGACACTGCCGAGGGGTATATTGAGTTCATGTCTAGGAAAACTGCATTAGACTTTACACCAGTGTCTTGTCCACTTGGATCTGTTTTTAAAGTTGGATCTCCATGAAAAACATACCCCCCTCATCGATTTTTCTAGAAAAAGGTGTTGATCTACATCAGTGATCAACCCTATTTCCTTCCTACTAATTTTTAAAATCAAGTCCATCACCAAATGTGGTGTGGAAAAATAATAACCTAAATCTAATCCAAACACAGAATAGATTTGGTCCGTGTTTTTACAGACAATATCCAAAAGAGTTAAAATGTCACTGGCTAAGTGGAGTCTACAATAATCCCACCCATTTTTACAATTACCCTTAGCCTAAACCCTCTCGGCAAATTCATATTCCTCGGCAGTGCATTCACTATTCTTAAGTGAATTATAGAAAGCATCAATTGGAGGTAGTTTCTCCTCGCTTAAACATGCACCAGAACAGTAATAGTCATATGCATATACGCCCTTACAGGTCAGTAGGTCATACATTTCACTCTCTGGAAAGAGCTATTTAAGCAGAGGAAAACTATCAGAATTGTCGCTTTTCTGTACTTGAATCAATTGAATGAAAGCCTTGGGTAAAAAACTAAATGAATCTAAAACCGGATTTTATTCCAGCACGTATGCCCATCATCCTCCGCCTGCCATTTCAACTCGAGAAGTACCAACTTCTCAGCCGATTTGAGGATAATATTGTAGGTAAATGAATTGTTTACCCATGGACTATCTACTCCACCTTCTTCCCTATGCGAACTTGCCAAAGCCGGTAAAATAAATTTTAAATCGTAATTTGAATTGTGAATGAAAACCGGTATAAAAACTGCTGGCTTACATTCACACTGCACGATTGATGTGCTACAACACGAAAATTACTAGCCTCTGATGATTTTTCCTGCCACAAGTGATTATGATCTCTGACTTTCCCCTTCCCCCTGTTTTTTCCCTTAGTCCCCTCTTCAAATTCCCCCTTACAAACCCAGGATTTATTTTTATTTTTAATTGCCAGAAAATCCTCTGCAGACAACAACATTGGGTAATGGGTATTTCTCAAACGAGAAATAGCTCCATTTTCAGTGACAATTAATTTAGTTAATGCCTTGATCATGCACTCATTCTCATCCAACGTCTCGACTATTTCTAACAGCTGCATTGTGTTAGAGCTGTCTCTTTGTGCGTGGGCGTAGGAAACCGTAATAGCTTGATATTCTTTGATTCGATTCGGAAATCGATGACCGTTCACATCCACTAGCCTAGCTACACAATCTAAAGAGATCTTATTGCTTTGAAGGAGGGTGTTTTGGAAATTTTTAAGTCTTAAAATGGCCCTGTCACCTGAAACTGTTTCCACTGATTGGTAGCCATGCCGCCTACAATGTTTCATGCGATTCCGTAACTTTAAATCACTGAGAAATCAAGACAGGCAAGATGGACAGTAGAAACGTGTCCCATGTGTTTTACCCTCCCCCATAACTCTACTGATATCTCTAATTGGGTTAAAATGGCCAATTGCATTGGTTTCACTAGGTGGTTTGTATAACAACCAAACCTAGTGCTTCACCAATTCGATTGAGGGGCCCCTTACTGGGAACAACAGCCCGTTTTTATTAGAACGTGCCCCATCCTCAAATTCAGTTTCATACTGGATCACAATAACTCCGATATTTAAATGGGCATTGGCCCTTTCAAAAATATCAATTGATCTTAGCGTTACTGGGAATTTTCCATCTAAACAGAGAAATCCACAGGGGGAAAATCGGATCCCACCTTCTCATGTACAGCCCAGTATTCTAAATTTTTCTTTGTGGCGTCACGTGCTAGAGGCTCGAATGCTGATATGAGGAAAGCGTACATGAAACATTTTTGACCTGTTTCAAAACAGATTCGTTGAACGCCCTTGCAACCCTCTAAATCGGGATTATATTTTAAAACGATATCCCTCTCCCCACCCCCTCTTAAAAGTAAATCTTTTTTTTAAATTTACAAATATTAACACTTAAATTTTCAATAAATAAAACTACTGACCCACTCCCGTTCTCATTATGATTTTCGGGATGCATAATAATTTGGTCTACCCATTGCATAAGAACTGTTTCATAATTTTCCAAATGCGGATAGACCACTAGCATTTCGGTGTGTACATATTGATCATATAACTCACTTTTGCCCTCATTTACATACAATATCGTTAAAACACTTGAAAACCTAATAGAGTCCCTGCCCCCCCCCTACAACTGAAAATGGTTTTCTAAGAGTGCAAGAATTTTATCTACATATATATGAACAATACCTATAGGGTCAAATATAAAATTCATCCCCATAAGCGAATTGATTGGATCCCCAAAGGTTGCAGTGTCGACGACTATTGTATTTAATATTGAATTTGATTGATAGAATTCTGGAAGTGCTGTAAATTGTGTATTGTTACCGTCCCCTTCTTGTATATAATCCCCCTCCAGCACCACTTTGTTCAACAATAGGACTGTGAGAATTTATCGAAGTCATTTCATTTGTTTGAAGTGGAACTGTGTTCATGTAAACTGAAGGTGGTGGATTCACAGTTAATTCATTGACAAAATCATCTAAAATTAGCACAGTAATTGGATTTAGCAATGCTAAGTCCCCCTCTGAACTCGCTACATTACCCTGCTCAAATGTGCTAGGTTCAACATTGAAATAATTAGTTAGAAAATTATCAATATTATAAGGTATTTCATCAGAATTAACGATACCATGCCATTCGTTGATAGGTTCATTGTACTGAATGACATGAAATTCCGTAGACGTGAGTTCTTCTTCTTCTTCAACTGATGAGGGGGAAGACAACGAATATAGAACCAATGTAATCTATAAAAGAAAATAGCTTATTTTCAAAAGTGTCTAAATCACCCAATTTTTAAAATTTAATTGTTATTTACATATTCTTAAAAAACGCTTAGTAGTAATAGCAGTAGCATTTGATTAATTCACTGTTACCCTACTCTATATATCCTGAAAGTTCCAACTTAATATAAGATATTTACAATCTAAAAGATGACTTAGTAGGTTTTGATTTTGTTCAAACAACCCCATCAAAAATTTCATATTAATAATCTATCTGCTTTGGAAAAAACTGATGTCTTTACTTGGTTTGAAATGGATAGCCAAAACACTTGATGATAGCCACGACTCATTCCGATAGAAAGTTGTTTTTATAATATTTGTAGAGGCAAGGTGAAGCATTCGTTAATAAAGCAGTTTTTAGTTTAGAAGGATTTTGCTACTTACTATGGGAATGTATAGTGCCTTTTTTGGCTTCGCTAACCTAATTCAGCAGGTTGAATTCATGCACTTGATATGATTCAAAGGGAGAACGTTATATTTTATCAGGTTGACAAAATAGAGGAAAATGTCATTTAATACCTCTAACACACTTTTACTGTGTTGGAAAATGGCGAAAAGAAAGGCCTAAAAAAGTTGAAAGAAATAGTTAGATATTTCTATAACCAGGTAGAAACTAGAGGTAAAAATGCTTACATCTCTAAATTCTGGCTGCACTTGAGTGCCGGATGGTCCTGGGAACGCAGGTCGGAAGATGGACGAGGCGATGACGTCAGGCTCTTGTGCAACTGGACCAGCAATGTCAGTGGGATATGCAGATGCTGCTGCGATGTCACCGGCTTGGGGGATTGGAGCAGTGGGGTTCACCATCATGTGAGCAGCCATCCATTCCCTCTTTAATTTTCTGCCAGGCTGCATTGGTGTCTGATCGGATGGGACTTGGGCAGGCAGCGCTGGTCTGGAAGGGATGTGGGGGGCTCTCTATGGTCCAGCCATCTCCAGCTGTTGCATGAGAGTAGCGTCATTACCCTTAGCTCTCTTTTCAGGAGGCGGGCATTTCTCATATTTATCCTTAAAAAGAAGAAAAAATTTAGTGTAAAATAACGACTCCCTGTTACGAAGGAAAAGATATTACTACCCTCCCCCCCCCCCTTTCAGCAAAGCAAAAGGTAGAATTAGTGAGGAAGAAGCTAGGCTTAGAAATCAAACGTTTTTATTACACAAGCTGTGAGAAATAAACCCTGACAATCTGTAGTCTATAGCCTTAGGATGGAAATCAATGTTTCTATTTTTACCATTTAGAGAAAAAATTAAATACACTCCGTGTTGGAAACAAACCCGAAAAGCATAGAAATCATATTTTTACCATTTAGAAAAAAATTAAAAACATGTCTAGAGACACAACGCATATATTTGCACATTATTCCTCTAGGGTCGAAGGTTTATATAATTTAAAATGACCTGCGCTTCAATAAACCTTCTCATAGTAGCTATGTGTCTTTTCTTAACCCTCCTCCCCCATATAAACACTGAGTACTCAAAATGTAGAACAAATACTATATGAAACTATTTATTACAACTAACACCCACCCCCTCTTGCAATTCAATAGATTTACTCTAGACAATTTGACCAAAAAAGAAGTATCTTTTTCGTGAAACCTTTGCTAAGCTGCTATCCTAATTCATGATATTTAGCACGCCGGATGCGTACTTGACGGGTTCCAATAATTATCACTATTTAAATCTTAGCGGCTTAGTGTCATAAGGGGAACAGGTCATCTAAGAGTTGACGATTGTAAGCTGTCACTTTTGCTAGGATAGAAAAAACATAAAAATTACATGAATATGTCGAAAAAGAGAATTATTTCCAATGAAATAATTAAATTCGTTAACGGGGGGGGGAGGGGGTTACATGGTAAAAAAGAGCGTATTTTATGCTTTCTAACGACTATAAACATCGCATAGTGTATATTTTTTGTATTGGGGGGGGGGGTATACCCTGAATTTGAATATACTGGAGGGGGACTACAAAAATTATTTTATTTGGAAATAACCTAAGAAAATTTACTAAACAGAACCCACATTATAAATCTAAGGCTTCCAACTCATCAATGTTCAATGTTATCTTCATGGTGTCTTAAAACTGTATGATAATTTAACCTCAGCGCATGTCCATTATAAACAAAATCTCAAGGGCGAATTGTGATGTAAGAGAAACCTTAAGTAACTCCCTGATTGACCTAGAAAGAGACACGTGATTCTGTCCCGTTAGCGGATCAATACATTTAGAAACATCCCCTGATTGGAATAGAAAGAGACATGTGATCATGTTGCCGTTATCGAATCAATACATTCCCCGTTAGTATTCAGTGCGCATGTGCAAACTTCGTCCCAGAGGCAATACACTTAGAAACACCCCTGATTTACCTTGAAAAAGGTGTCATTGACCCGTAAGTGGATCAATAATCCATGAAGAAATTATGTCTTGTCACTATTGGATAAGGGGGTTCTACTGCCTAGAGGGCATATTAGGTTTTTAGGGAATGGGCGGTCGTATAAACTTCAGATGGGTTTATTTTATTTGACTGAAAATGATTGTACTCTACTGAAAAAATTCAGATGAACGTGCATTGGCAGTTTATTATACATATGCTGATATTTATTCTTTAAAAAATTAATTTTTTGATTTATTAAAGTTATAATAGTGAAAACAATTAAAAGAATTTCTTTCAGTAAAGTGTAAATTTTATTCTGGCTTTTAGGAAGCATACGGTTTTGAATCCTACTCATGATAATTTCTACTCGTTTTGAGTTTGACACGATTATGTATTGTAATTTCTGTTTGTTTTGGCTATCATTTATTTATTAATGCTGATTTGTGGTAGCTGTACCCTTGATAGATTATTTGATTCTATTTCTGTTAACTATTGCTTTTATGCAGTTCTTTTCTTTTTTTGAAAAACTTATTTTTTGGAAAAAGCTTTTTAATTAATTGACACAGGAAAGAAGATTCTTTTAATTTCTGTTTCCAAAACCCTTTTTTTTAGAATTACGATTACAATTAGCACAGCCCACTCCTTATTTACAGTTCGATACCAAGAACTGTTTGAAAATTTTGGCATGACTCCGCTCAAATGGTCCGCATTTAAAAAACTGCATTTATAGAGGTACCCGAGCGAATAGGCTCCGAGGCTCTATAATAAGGACACTTGGAAATAATATGTGCAAAAAAAGAATCATCTGTTTCTATTAATTCTAATTAAGAAAAATTATTAAAAGCTTAAAGTTACTGGTCAAACATTATTAGTCTAGAATCTTAGCATAAAAATAGAGAATATGAAAAACCCATCACAATTGACAAAGTCTTGGTAAAAATTGCACTTATTAATTGCTTCAGAATGTGAACACCCTGGAGTTGAGGTTCTAAGCCAATATTTACAAAATAGGAAATACCAAAATAGATATGATTAAACAGTTCATGGTATGTAAAGAGCGACTCGGTCCAATAGTGGGCAAAACTCTACAAAACGGAACTGTGATGACAGTAGATACATCAAAAGAAATAGTTGTCATAGCTGACTCCAAATATGTAAAATTCATTAAGCTTAATGTTGCCCATCAAAACCTTTGCTTGTCTGAAAAAATTTGCTTGATTTTTGAAAAAGGGAGAAACACCCCAAAAAAATCAAGGAATCTTGATAATCCCATTCAGCTTACCAGAGAACTCTACTGCAGATGTTTCAAGTTCACATCTGCAAAAATGGGGAATTTTGTGTTTACTATTATTATTTTTTCCAGAAGATGGACCACATATGTTTGTTTATTTATTTTTTTTGTTTTTTGTTTTCCCCAGGTATGATCGTATCCAGCCAAATATCCTAAAAGACAATGAAAAGGATTATTTAAAAAAAAAACTTTAAAGCTCTAGATCCCTTTTAAGTGACCAAAAAGCTTGGAGGGCAACTAGCCCCCTCCCAAGCACCATTTTTTCCGTAGTCATCCAAACCAAAATTAGAGATTAACATTCTGTTCAGAACAGTTCAAAGGTCTAAAATTATAGCTCATGGGGTGGCATGACCCCCCAGGGACCCTGGGAAAAAGCCGTAAGTTATGAAATTGCCAATTATTTACATATAGTATTAATTATTGGGAAGTATACACACATTGTCTTAGGGGAAGGGAGAGGATTTTCATAGGAAGAAGTTATATATGGTGTGTCTGGTATGGAAGTTTACGGGTAAAATTTCAAGGGGGAATCTCACATGAAAGAATTTGCCAGAATTCCTATATGAAGTTCTTATTATTTTTTCTTTCTCTTTTGTGATTCAATTTTAAATGTGGATATATTCCCAGGGAATTATCGGGGGGATATTTTTAGCGGGGTTTAAATTGCATCAAAGGTTTTTCCTTGGGGGGGGGGGAAGGGTATATTCTTTGCTGGAAAAATTCTCTATGGAGAATTTTCAACAAGATAAATTCTTCATGGGTTATATTTCCGCAGAATGCTCTTTGGAAGAAACTTTCCATTGGTAGATAAGATATAAAGTATTTTTTAAATGAAAGTAGGCAAAGGAGAATTTTCCTGGCCTATTCGTCCGCAGGCTATCTTCCGGGGAGAATTTTAACGAGGATGGAATTATTTAAGGGAATTTTCCCGAGGAGGGGATATTTAACGTGGGAAGAACATTCCATGAATGAATTTTTCGTGACGGTATTTTTCATGCAGTGGAAAGCGGGTTTCTCGGAATTATTCGAAAAACGTCTTTTTTTTAAAGTTAGGCTTTTTGTTCCAATTTCTTATGAACGTCTTTGGAACGCAACGGTTACTTAATTAGAATAATTTTTATTTAAGTACCAAGAATCTGTAGTGTGAAGAGAGAGGTGCTGAGGAAGGGGCATTTCCCTCATATACGGAATAATTTCTGTTTGTTTGAAGTTTTAATGCTGCTCCTTACTTTCATCCTAGTCATTATAGTCTAGGCTTTAAATCACTAAGAAAAGCATCCCTAATTCATATAGTGTTTTGACCCTTCTGACATACATAGGAGAAATCTCTGTCATCCAGTATTTTGTTTAAATATAGAATGGTTGCAAAGACTTCTTAATCAGTTTTAAGAATTCCTTTTGCACAGTCCTGGTTACCATGTGTTTCAAACAATATGACATCCTGAGACAAAACTTTAACACCTGCATGCCGCTTTGTTTTTTCAATAAAATAAACCGAAGTTCTCTTTTAGAACAAGATTTTTACTCTGTGGGCCCTACATTTCTTTTAAGAATGAAAACTAAAAAGTTTCAATTGTTAAGCTGAATCTATCTCCCATACCTTTGCATCGTGATGAATAAATGGCATTCAAGTCATGACTACGTTGTAAATTGAAAAGCCAATTGATTTTCCTTTGGCCTTCAATTTGAAGATCGAGCCCTGACCGACGTCGACTTCGCAGATGAGCTTTTGCTTGCTACTGAGCTTATAATTGCTCTTAATGTCCTATAGGAAGAGGCTGCAAAAGTCAGGCTTAAAGTAAGTTGGCAGAAACAAAATCTAATTACAGTCAATCCACCAGGCCCACTTAGGCCCCCATAGTTAATTTTAGTTTATAGAGTATTTCTTAGAGTTGACACTTACTTCGACTATTTTTGCCGCGAAATTCTGAACAATGGCTCTGTGGATGTGGAACTGGGTAGTGGAAAGGAGAAAGCTTCCTCTGTGGTGGGAAGACTCAATGCCGTTTGGAGATCGCCCTATTTTTCTAGGCACACGAAGATGCATATATCTATCAAATGTATTATCTTCTGTACGATAGACGGCTGCCGGATGAAACAATTCAATCGAATAGTGGGCCTCCGATAGGAAGATTTTGTGAGTAAAGAAAAGCTCCGTGCCTTTATTCAACAAATTTCATTCTCAAGTAAAATTGCCCAGACAAATCTGAGGATGGTTTCAGGTTCTCCTCTCAATGCCAACGGCAGCGTCTGCTAGAATTATATACGACTTTGACCTTAAATCCCATGGTTGGTCACGCCCGAAGGGGCAGACCTCAGCCCAGGTGGAAGAACAATTTTAATAAATTTCTCATCATGGCCAACATGGCTTTTGACGAGATATCCTCATAGCAGAAGATCGGTCCACCTGTAGGAGCAAATTTACCACACTTTCTACGGCAGCAGGCAAAAGCCTTACACCAAGTTAGTCAAGTTTAGTGAATCGGACTCCTATAGGATACAATCAGTCTCTTTACATTGATATGAAAAAATTTATAAATGACGAAATTGTTTTTCTGCTAGATATTCATGAATCAAATAAAACTATACCACAAAATGTGGTCAGGGGCTAGGAAGTGTCATTACTCTAATATTAACGATAATTACACATTGCTCCCGATTTTAACGATGTTTTTTATTTTCACCTGCCAGAAATATTTTTTTGGACTATTTTGTCCACTCTAACCTCCTCTTGAGAGTATGTAAATAAGAGAGGCACTGCCAATCTCCTCTAAAACCATTTTATTTACTGCTCTTAAAATACTATTATAATTTAATAATATTCTCAGCGATGGTCCCGAACTAATAGGGAACAAAGTTTATAAAAGCAAGTTGTTATAGCTAGACACTAAAACAGTCCTCGAACCAAATTTTTTAGTTTTGTAGTGAATAACCTTCATTCGTATCCCCGCCCACCATTTGGAAAAATCAAGCTTCTAGTCCAAGCAGATGTTAAAAATATTTATTAAGATCTCGCATTTCACTAGATCTTTACCCAATACCGTACCTCTCTTTGCAAAAGAAAATTCTTTCAAAGAACTTGAATTTAAATGTCCCACTTAAAACTTATTTTAATAATTTCATTAACGTCTATTTGTTTGTTATTCTAATTATTTCTTGAAATATATGCAATAATTGCTTAAAAATAAGCAGCCATAAAGTAATGTCCTGATACAGCGACATAAAAAATCAACTGTCAAAATAAGAATTTATGGATGAAATGATAAAACTAACCCATTCCAGAATCAATTCCTTTTAAACAAACCAATACTTCTTATTTCTCACCTCCTACAATTTTGCATTCTGTCTTGTCCAAAAAACATCAGTATTTCACAAGAGGAACACCCCAATCACCATTTTAGCAACCACATAAGTATGTTTTTCAGGTTGGTCTATGTAAAAGAACGTAAAAAACACAACATACCTTGATGGTTTAGCAAAATCAAAACGATAAAATTCCAAAGAATACTCTTTCTAAATATGAATTTGAAGTTCATTATTCAGTTCAACTATCACAATGAAATTAAATAAAACTCGTCAGTCAATAAGAAGTAAATAACTGACTAAATATTTTAAATTCAAATGAATTAGGTGACAATAAGGACCTGCTTGGGTTGCTGCCACGTTTTAAACCAGCTCAGTCAAGTTCGAGTATTTTTTACATTATTAGAGGGACGAAATAGGACGAGAAATTAAAAGGAATCCAATCTTTAGAAGCAACACCCTTTAAATGATATTAAAGTTGAACCAGAAATAATATCTGAATTCCACAACTTATTACCAGGGTCAAGTCTATAGCTCATACTTTAATATCATCTACGTAATATGAAAGATGGAGAGATTCTTGCACTTTTTACGAGTAAAAATTACACAAGGTTGAAACCATTGGAGTGCATCAAATTGAAAAGATATTAAAGAGTCAAACTCGCATGGGTAAGAGACAGTTCGTTGTTCGCTGGCTATAATAGACCTCTGATTTTGATTCTTGTATTGCCACTGAAGACGTTCACAATACATAATGATTTCAATGTGACATTCATATCCAGTGTCTCTGACCTCCTCTATAATGATTTGAATAAAACAAACGATTTTTGGACAAAACTCTCCCCCGCCATCAAATTTGAGGGAAGTTTAAAAGTTGCTCTTGTTGATTGTATTCTTAAAAATACCTATGA
The DNA here is from genome assembly GCA_027921565.1 of Artemia sinica. Taxonomy (NCBI): domain Eukaryota; kingdom Metazoa; phylum Arthropoda; class Branchiopoda; order Anostraca; family Artemiidae; genus Artemia; species Artemia sinica. The sequence continues at coordinate 73,609,988 of CM051258.1, forward strand.
TATCCTGAAAAAGGATCGTACACATGATACAAAATTTAGACCAAACGACTTGCCAGTGTATGTTGAGGAGGAGGAATGGATAAAATCATCCAACTCTAATAATTACCCGCATCTCACTTTAAGATATAAATAATATGGTAGCATGTTTGATCTCTGTTGTGCAATCAATAGACAAATCTCTGCTTTTAAGAATGATACATTTGACTTTAAATATTGAATGTAACAGGATAGGGTTTACATTAGCTCTTCCATCGAGAATGAAATGGTTCATATCAAGGATAGTCTAAAAAATGTTCTTCGTTTTAAACGGAATATAATCAATGATAAAAGTGATGGTACCATCCCCATCCATGCAGATTCTCATCAGACAATTGTATATTTCTTTATTCTTCCTTTCTTGAGACAACAAGAATTGGTAATACCAATGTCCCCATCCTGCCTGTTCTTGAACGAATAACCACTCATGAACATATTCACCACTGCAATATGAAGCACCTTCAATATATTCCGGTTAACACTTCGTATTTAGAACTCTGTCAGTTAACATTAAGAAGTGAATTAGATGATCTTTTAGCAATAACAAAAGGTTGGCTGTGTTTCAATGTCAGTTTCGACTCGTTCAATAAAAAGATTGCTAATACAAAAATAATTTTATTTGTCCTGATATTAATAGCTATGTTGTTGCTCTGAGACTGCGACAATTAGGTCATGGAATGGAATATTACAGGGGCGGTTCGTCAATGTTCAGTTACGGTCTTGGTATATGGTTGGCCAAGTTTTTTTGCTCTGCACTACCCCATGCTAAAAATTATATTGCTTCGTACGCCGTGGAATTTGCGTCCTCTACATTACACAATTGGGGCTCTGGGAATGATTTCTAAAGAAAATGTTTCAAAAAACCTTAGGTCCGGCATACGATCTCTCGGCAAGCGATTGAAATCACGACAATTAGAAAAGCTTTAAAAAGGGTGAGAAGCACCTTATCACTCATCAGTCTTAACTCAGGGCGGAAGCGAAAACATCACTTTGGTTAAAGAAAAAAAAACAAGAGTTAAAATTGTTAGATCGAAAAAATATTTCTTTTCCTAGAAATGGCATATCTACCACAAAACGAATCTCATCCTTCAGTTACCTCATCTGTAAATCTTTTCAGCACAGAAAGTGTTGATATGAGTGTAAAACATGATTATTATAAACAATTTTATTTCATACATTGGACTTCCACATTTATAGATTTACATATCATTGTCAGCAAACCTAACAATTGAAAACCAAGTGCAGCCGGAAGATTTGTCGTTTGAAAAGTGTGGGCTATTCAATTTGATTAGAAAAATAAGTGTCTATATAAATGGAACAAAGGTGGGTACAAGCCACAATCGTTCAAACTATACAAGTTATATAGAATTCATGTTGATGACTCCAGTGTTTTATAAGAAATTGAAAAGTTTAACTATTGAATATGAATATAGAACGAACACTGATACCATCACTATACTTAGAAAAGTGACAACTAATAATTTACACTTGGTTGAGAAATGACAACAAGAAATATTTAGCATCCCTCAATGGTTGGCTCCCAATGTTAAAATTTATATGATACTACAACTTGCTCCGTCCAATTTTATTTTGCAAAAAGTAGTTTCTGCTGCACCCAATGAAATAGTCTCTCTCACCTGGGCAATACATCATGTGCAAAACAACAGATTATGAGGTATGTTGATTAGGACTTTCAAAAATTAAGAGCTAGTGGAAACAATATGCTAGCAATAAGCAATAAAACAATAAGCTAGTGGAACCGAGACTTAAATGGGAATATTCCTCATTTTCTTATTTATAGGGAAGTGCTTGTTATCTTCATAGTTCGGGGAATTAAGATTTCTCGTGGGTGGCATTCCGCTATATAAGCCTAAACCACGCAGTTGTTATGTTTATAGATACTAACAAAATGATTTAATGTCACCTTTCTCCCCTCACTGAAGCCTTTCCGCATACAATCATGAATCAAAACATTTTGCTACGGATACACATATCTACACCGATTCGTCATTTATCACTTGCAAAATTTCTTCAAAACTTAATTTGGCTTTTTTATAAGTGTCAGTGCTACAGGATAATGGACAAATTCTCCAAACAAATTTGAAAAGTTTGAACTTTCATGTTTTGTATGTTAAGTAATGGAATTCCACTCTACAATTTATACTTGGATAAATCCTACAGGACCCTATGTGTTTTGACAATGTAATCCCTGGATCGAGATTCACAACTATTTAAAAATGGTTTAACCAATGAAACGTTTGCAAAAATTCATGGTATCATTATATTGGATTTTTTTGGTACTCAAGATATGAGTAATGTCTGAATGGGCATTGAAAGTTTGGAGTTTATCTTTGCTGAGCCGCTGGAGTAAAATATAGCCTTAATCTTGCTAAATGTATCTGAAACCTATTGGAAATAACTACCCTATGACTTCTACACGCATCATATTAAAAACTTACTTTAGCAAAGTGGAAAATCCATTATTAAAAATCGAAAGCGAGTGCAAGATTTATCAACTAAAAGCAGTGTTTTCATAAACTATTATATTTTATTTTTGTAATGTCGCGGATATACTTAAAGTGAATTTCTCAGCATTTATAAAGGCAATCCTCGATTGAGCCACTTTCTAGTTGAAAATACCCTTTCCTACCTGTATAATATAAATTTCAGTGCCCTAAGAGTGAAATTCTTTAAACAAATTTGTGAATTTGTTTATCAAAAATACTTGTATGTACAATGAAAAACCGAGTCCCTTAGATTTCATCTTCCATGTATAGGTAACCATCGGTAATTATAAGTGGCAGCAGCTCGTCAGGGTTCAACTTGCACTCATCTTCGAATGCAGATTCAGTGTTACATTTTCTACAATATAATTTAACTTCATTGATATTATATCTCTGCTGTGAAGTCAATAATACTATTTTGATTCATATTATAAAATTCATGTGTTTAAATTTTATTATTTGAATTAATGTCGCAGAAGATATTTTAATAGGAAAAATCACTTTCTATAACAGCCAAATAAAATTCAGTAGGTTTTTAATCAGAGCAGCCAGTATCTTCACAGCGGTGTCGTGAAACCGAGACTCTTTTTTTACCCCAGCAATTGAAGAGGAGACCAATTTATCCCTTCCAAAACAATTTAAAACCGTGACAATACCAGTCTCTTAAAAATAAACTGAAATCACGTTTAGGGTTTATTCCAATCATACCAGGGTACGTATTTTCCTATTGATCACATTTATCATAGGGACAATTGGAACATAGGAAATCTCTAGTGTGAGAATCACATCTTCCAAACAGGAATTACAATCTCTTATTGGCACTGCATATTCTCTATGTAATTTACATGGATTGCACAATATACAGTTTTCATTATTGTCATCAATCAATGTACAATTCTTGCAGGATGACCAGCTACAGAATGTATAAAAACATAATCGACATGTGTAAAAAAATTTTCAATGTTGACTGTCGCACTGCCAAAAGGAAACTGACTCACAATTGATAAAGGAATGTCTTCTAGAAGGAGAAGTAATCGAATTACATAACTAAACTTATTTGACTTATTTGTTGTTTGCATGTAAAATGGCCGTCTTAAATGAATTTCTAGGTAGTGGTTGAAAGCAAAACCAGAGTATCATTTTGTTTCGTTTCAAATAATATATCAATAAATTGAGAAAATGCATCTGGCCCACAACATGAAAGTCTTATACAATAGTCCAAAAATGCAGAATAATTTTTCATTATATCATTAAGATTACCTTGAGAAAATATTTTCTTTTGAAGAGATAAATCGAGAAAATCATCATCTAGAATCATATATTTTTAAAAGTCACTAGATTTTCTATGATGTTTTTTTTCTCAAATCCCGCCATTTTTAATCCTGACACTCTCACTGCCGATTATAAACTAACAAGGAATGAATTTCTTTCTCGCTAGTAAAATATTCAACAGCAAAAGTACAAAACTCACTCCTTTCTTATAGATTGATTCAGATCATTTTCTTCATTTTATTTCAATAAAGCATTTAATGCGTCTTGTAATCTTTGCAAATGCATTATATTCACTTTTGCAGCGAAGCAAAACTGTTCTTCCGACTTAAACTTGCTTAATGATATTACGTATCGTGCAAACATCTCGTCCCGTTCTATGGTTAGCCGATATTCCTTATAATTTAACTCTAGGTTTCGTTTCACCCTTGCTAGTGCCTTCAATATCCCATAGAGTTAATTCATCCACTAAAGAATACTCTAAGAATAACATCCTCGATGTTGACACACTGGAATCCTTCCATTTACTGAAGTGAGTGAACCATGAGATCTAACAACTCACTTGTTTTTTACCTTCAAAATGTGTTTTTGCTCGAATATAAAGTTCCACCGTAACCAAAACAATTCACGAAAAATTACGTCATCTTTATATGTAAATATTGAACCACGATCAATATTGTTTCAACCAGCATTTCCCCCCTTGACTAACGGACACTGAGAAGCTCTGTTACGTAACAACCACCTGCATCTTGAAGAAACTATTTGCGTAAGTAAACTGTACCCTATTACGTAACAACCATGTTTACTATACCATTACAGGTGCAATATAATATTATGTTAGACAAAGGTGCACGTAATAACATCTTGAGGGATTAGCGACTTCGGATATACCCCCGTAGGCACACTCAATACCATAGGGCCGTCACTACTTATGCGATAGTTTAGGGAATATTATCAGAACGGAAATATTGTGGATAATGATTTTGGTCTTAGCCTATTTTTAATAATGGATGATTTTCCTATATTGGAAGTTAAACGCACTAATAGAGGTGAATGAAGCCAAGAGTACCCTTATGGTAGGAATTTTGTGCAACTTCTTATACGGCCTATAGTCTGTATTTTACTCTTCACTCCACATAATTTTACAGTTATATTACAGACAATATTTAACGGGTCTATCTAATGACTACACATGTACATAGGCTACAAGATGTCTTAATGGCAACAGTGAATATTTTGGAGGTTCACCGTTGAACAAGAAATCTAAGAGAAGAAGACAAAGACTTTTATTGTATTTATAAGTTTTATTAATACACAAATTTACAAACAGTAATAAAACACCTTATTCTTAGGGCACTGAAATCAATATTATACAGCTAGGAAAGGGTATTTTCCACTAAAAAGTCATTCAATCATTTATTGTCTATATAAATGCTGAAAAACTCACGGTAAGCATACCCATGAAATCAAATATATAGTAATGCATGTAAACTACGGCTTTTGATGGATAAATCTAGATCTGTTGAGCGGGGGATGAGCTATTAGAAGTAAATTCTAGGGGATATGAGGCATATGGCTTAATTCCATATTTTGTTAATTTTTTGTTGGTATTATCTGGTAATTCGCAACCTGTGCCGCTCTGTGACTAGAACCGCTGCACCCTCTGGCACCGATAATCATTCCTAAGGCATTTTTAAACGTTTTAATATCCTGACAGATATCTTTTATTTCAAGAGCTAGGCTTACCATTTATTCCTAAAGCATTTTCAGATATTTTCTTGATATAAATCATGCTTTAAATCCATTGTTTTGTGTTTTTGCTAGACTTCCCTTCTTGATAAACCATGGCATATCACACCAGCGTGGCATATCGTTGCTCCTCTATGGTACTCTGTGGCATACATTATCATTCCTTAAGCATTTTTAGCCATTTTACTACAAGAATAACCGAGTAAACTAAAATTGATTATTATTTTATTTGAAGAGAGGAGCCTACCATTTCATTATTAGATCGTGATATTCCATTGCAATTTCCTGCCTTTACTACTCTCTTTCTTAACCCGTGAAACCTTGTGGCAAATATTATACAGCTAGGAAAGTATATTTTCCACTATGAAGTCATCCAATCGAGAATTGTCAACATAGATGCCGAGAAATTCACTCTAAGTATACCCGCGACGCATAAAAATATAATACTAAGTATAAAAATATAATACTGCCTGAAAACCACAGTTTTTGATCGATAAATCCAGGTCCGTTGTGGGGAGATGAGTTATTAGAGGTAAATTCAAGGAGACACAAGACGTATGACTTGTGTCCATGTTACATATAAAAACTCTTCCCTGGGGGCATCACGTTGAGGATGGCTTACAAAAACACATATCAATGGATTTAAAGCATATTTTTATTATGAAAATATCTGAGAATGTCTTAGGAATGATAGAGGAAGGCTCATTCAAGAAATGTTTTAAATTCTACGTCCCTTTTAAACAATAAGGAAATATAAAATTAAGGACAAAAGTATATTGCAGTAGATCAAATGCTTTGCTAAAGGTAAGAAAAGATGTTAAAACCTAAGAGCCATATCTAAAATGCGAGAAGTACAAGAATTTCCCATTAAGTTTAAACGATTTATTCTAGTGTAAACGCTTTTCTTGAAGTGAAATGTGTGAAAATGCATTATGTCTGATAATATGTGCCAGAGAGTGCTGTGTATCAGCCATTGAGTGCCATAGTGGTGTGAATTGTTTTGGACTATCATGTTGTAACGATTAAATGCTATGTTCCCATTGTTCAACTTAAATATATCTATCGGGATTTTCAAATGTCAGAAAACGCTCAAGTGGTGATGACGGGTGGAAAATAATCCGTTTCTCTACTTCTATAATAGGGATTTCAGTGGCGTTAATAATGCGTTTTAATAATGTTTTTGAATTTGTTTATTAAAAAACTTGTATGTACAATAAAAAGTCTGTGTCTTACAAAGCCATTTGAGAAAAAAACAGAGCATAGTCTAGCTCAAATTACAAAATTAATACAATGTAACCGGCAGATGCACGTAAAATGTAACAAATTTCCACCAATTAATGTTTCCCCTGTGTGTGAATTATTCAAAACATAGGAAAAATGCAATCAATAGCTCGCGGAGAACGGGAATAGGGAATATTATCATTTCAAGCAAAAATCATCACACTATGCGGATTGTCAGGATGGTGCTAAGAGATTCCAGGGAACAGTGATAATTCTCGCATATTTTTTTAATAGCTCCAACTTATCCGCCAAACCTAAAAAAAAATTTTTTAAGAGTAACAATTTTTCGTCACTGATAACACAATTTCTGCTAGAACTAGCAAGTTGTCCAGCAAAGATAACAAATTATTCTTAGAAGTAAAATTTTTTTTTGTTTGTGATAACATCTTATCTGTCAGAATTAGCAAGTTTTCCATAACACTAACAAATTTTCTCATCAGAGTAACAACATTCTTCCTTAATACTACCAAACTTTTACTTAACACTATCGAATTATGTTAGAAGTAACAGATTTTTTCTTAACAGTAACAAATAAAGCTACTTTTCCATCAAATATAACAAATTTTTCTTAAAAGTAACATTTTTTAGTCACTGATAAAACGATTTCTGCTAGAACTAGCTAGTTATCTAGCAAAGATAACAAATTTTTCTTAGAAGTAACAATTTTTTGTTTGTGATAACAACTTTTCTGTCAGAAGCATCAAGTTTTCCTTAACACTAACAATTTTTTTCATCAAAGTAACAACATTCTTCCTTAATATTACCAAACTTTTAATTAACACTGACAGATTTTCTCTTAGAAGCATCAACTTTTTTCCTTAATACCAACATACTTTTACCTAACACACTGAAATTTCTCTTAGAAATAAAACTTTTCGTCAGTGATAACACGTTTTCTGCTTGAACTGGCAAGTTTTCTGTCAAAGATACCAATTGTTTTCTTAGAAGTAACAATTTTTTCGTTATGATGACTACTTGATGATGACAACGCCACTAGAAGTAACAAGCTGTCTGTCAAACACACACAATTTTTCTTAGAAGTAACAATTTTTTTCGTTATGATAACAAGTTTTCTGCCAGAAGAAGCAAGTTTTCCTTAACACTAACCAATTTTCCTTTCGAAGTATCAACTTCTTTACTTAAAACCAACACCCTCTTACTTAACACTCTGAAATTTTTCTTAGAAATAATATTTTTCGTCTGTGATAACACGTTTTCTGTTTGAACTACCAAGTTTTCTGCCAAAAATAACAAACTTATCTTAGAAGTAAAAATTTTTTGATTGTGATAACAACTTTTCTGACAGAAGTAGCAAGTTTTTCTTAACACTAACAAATGGTCTCATTGAAGTAACAAAATTCTTCCTTAACACTAACAAACTTTTATGTAACATTAAATTTCTCCTAGAAATAACAAGTATTTTATTAACAGTAAAAATTTTTTTTAATAACTCCAACTTATCCATCGAAGATAACAAATTTTAACTTAAAAGTAATAATTTTTTGTCACTGATAACACGATTTCTGCAAGAAGTAGCAAGTTGTCCAGCAAAGATAACAAATTTTTCTTAGAAGTAGCAAATTTCTTCTAACAGCACCAAGTTTTCCGTCAAAGATAACAAATCTTTTCTTTGAAGTAACAAATGTTTTCCTTACTACTAACAAACTTTTACTTAACACACCCCAGTTTCTCTAGGGAAGAAACATTTTTCGTGAGCACGTTTTCTGCTTGAGCTAGCAGGTTTTCTCTCAAAGATACCAAATTTTTTCTTAGAAGTAGCAATTTTCGTTATGTTGACAAGTTATCTGTTAGAATAAACAAGTTTTTAGTCAAACATACCAAATTTGTCTTGGAATTTACATTGTTTTCGTTTATAATAACAATTTTTCTGTCAGAAGTAGCAAGTTATCCCTAACACTAACAAATCTTCTCATCGAATTTACAAATTTCTCTTAATACTAACAAACCTTTACTTGACACTATCAAATTTCTCATAGAAGTAACAGGTTATTAACAAGTTTTCTGTCAAAGTTAGGTTTCTCTACGTTTAAGTTAGGTTCATCGAACTTATGTTATCATGAGCGCTCATGATAACCTAAGTTAGATGAACCTAACTTAAACGTAGAGAAATTTTTATTTTTTAAAAATTAAATGTGTAATTTTTATTAGGAAATGCCTGAAAGATTTATTGGGGGAGATGTAGTGATGTTGTGGGGGGGGGGGTGGGTGTTTAATATTATCCATAATTTACCAATGTAGTATGTATTGTCATTGATTAATATACTCTAGAGCTTAAAGATAAGTCAGGAGGTGGAACCTATTGTTAGGATATTTTTTAATATTCATAAATTTATCATAGGCAGCGTGCTAGCGCTGCCTAAGTAAAGAATGATGTGGGCAAAATGTGTTGTTTTTTTGTTTTTTTCTTCATACCCGGGCACTTCGTATCGAAGGAGTTGCCGCAGAAACTTCAAAAAGGGCTCATTCGATTGGAAATTGGAGTGGCTAGTTCCCTTTTTAATAGTCAAAAGTGATTGGAGAGAAGCTAGCCCCCCTCCCACGCCCAACATTCCCCCAGACACATCCAATCAAAATTTTGAGATAGCCATTTTGTTCAGCGTAGTTGATTTCCAGCTAGAAAATATGTTTTTGAGAAGGAAACTCCCTCACAACCCTCAGGGCAAGGTTTTTAAGTTATGCACTGGGGGCATATAAGGTTTTTATAGAAGGCGTTGTCGTAGAAACTTCAAAACAGGCTCATTCGATTGGAAATATAAAGGGCTAGTACCCTTTTAATAGTCGAAAGTAATTGGAGGGCAACTACCCCCCCCCCCCACCCGCCCGTCATTCCCCCAAACACATCCAATCAAAATATTGAGATTGCCATTTTGTTAATCCTAGTTTATTTCCAGATAGAAAATATGTTTTTGAGGAGGACACTCCCCCAAAACAAACGGGGCAAGGGATTTAAGTTATACCCTGGGGGCATATAAGGTTTTTATAGAAGGCGTTGTCGTAGAAACTTCAAAACAGGCTTATTCGATTGGAAATTAGAAGGGCTAGTACCCTTTTTTAATAGTCGAAAGTGATTGAAGGGCAACTAGCCCCCCCCAAGCCCATTATTCCCCCAAACACATCGAATCAAAATTTTGAGATAGTAATTTTGTTCAGCGTAGTTGATTTCCAGATACAAAATATGTTTTGAGGAGGAAATTTCTCAGAGCCCTCAGGGCAAGGGTTTTAAGTTATGCCCTGGGGGCATATAAGGTTTTTATAGAAGGCTTTGTCGTAGAAATTTCGAAAAGGGCTCAATTGATTTGAAATTGGAGTGGCAAGTGCAATTTTTGAGTCGAAAGTAATTGGAGGGCAACTAGCCCCCCCCCCCCCTCCACACCAATAATTCCCCCAAAAACATCCAATAAAAATTTTGAGATAGTCACTTTTTTCAGCTTAGTTGATTTCCAGATAGAAAATATGCTTTTGAGGAGGACACCCCCCTCCACCCGCGTGGCAAGGGTTTTAAGTTATGCTCTGAGGGCATATAAGAACAATGAAGGCACAATGTACTATCTTTTATTTATACAGAGAAAATATATTTTTGAGGAAGACACTCCCCCACAATTCTCAGGGCAAGGGTTTTAAGTTATGCCCTGGGGGCATATAAGGTATTATAGAAGGCGTTGTCGTAGAAACTTCAAAACAGGCTCATTTGATTGGAAATTCGAAAGGATAGTATCCTTTTTAATAGTCGAAAGGGATTAGAGGACAACTAGCCCCCCCCCCCATGACCATCATTCCCCCAAACACATGCAATCAAAATTTTGAGATAGCGATTTTGTTCAGCGTAGTTAATTTCCAGATGGAAATTATGTTTTTGAGGAGAACACTCCCCTACAATCGTCAGGGCAAGGGTTTTAAGTTATGCCCTGGGGGCATATAAGGTATTATAGAAGGCGTTGTCGTAGAAACTTCAAAACAGGCTCATTCGATTGGAAATTCGAAGGGCTAATGCTCTTTTTAATTGTCAAAAGTGATTGGAGGGTAACTAGCCCCCCCCCCCCCCCCACGCCCATTATTCCCCCAACTTATCCCCAGGGCATAATTTGTGCCCTGGGGGCATATAAGGTTTTTATAGAAGCCGTTATCGTTGAAACTTCAAAACAGGCTCATTTGTTTGGAAATTCAAAGGGCTAGTACCCTTTTTAATAGTCGAAAGTGATTGGAGGGAAACTAGCACCCCCCCCCCCAAGCCCATCATTCCCCCAAACATATCCAATCAAAATCTTGAGATAGCCATTTGGTTCAGCGTAGTTGTTTTCTAGATAAAAATGTGTTTTTGAGAAGGACAATCCCTCACAACCCTCAGGGCAAGGGTTTTAAGTTATGCTCTGAGGGCATATAAGGTTTTTAAGGACGTTGTTGTCGTAGAAACTTAAAAAAAACTCATTCGATTCGAAATTCAAAGGGCTAGTGCCCTTTTTAATTGTCGAAAGTAAATTGAGGGTAACTAGCCCCCCCCCCCACGCCCTTTAATACCCCAAACACATACAATCAAAATTTTGAGATAGCGATTTTGTTCAGCGTAGATGATTTCCACATAGAGAATATTTTTTTGTGGAGGACACTCCCTTTACAATCCTCAGGGCAAGGGTTTTAAGTTATATCCTGGGGGCATACAAGGTTTTTATAGAAAGTATTGTCGTAGAAACTTCAAAACAGGCTTATTCGATTGGAAATTCAAAGGGCTAGTGCCCTTTTCAATAGTCGAAAGTGATTGGAGGATAACTAGCTCCCCCCCACGCCCATCATTTCCCCAAACACATCCAATCAAAATTTAGAGATAGTCATTTTGTTCAGCGTAGTTGATTTCCATATAGAATATATGTTTTTGAGGAGAACACTCCCCCACAGCCCTCAGGGACGGGGTTTTAAGTTATGCCCTGGGGGCATGTAAGGTTTTCATAGCAGGCGTTGTCATAGAAACTTCAAAACAGGCTCATTCAATTGGAAATTCGAAAGGCTAGTATCCTTTTAATAGTCGAAAATAATTGGAGGGCAACTAGCCCCCCCCCCCACGTCCATCATTCCCCCAAACACATCCAATCAAAATTTTGAGATAGCCATTTTGTTCACCGTAGTTGATTTCCAGATAGAAAATATGTCTTTGAGGAGGACACTCCCCCACAAACCTCGGGGCAAGGGATTTACGTTATGCCCTGGGGGCATATGAGGTTTTTATAGAAGGCGTTGTCGTAGAAACTTCAAAACAGGCTCATTCGATTGGAAATTCAAAGGGCTAGTGCCCTTTTTAATAGTCGAAAGTGATTGGAGGGAAACTAGCCCCCCCCCCAAGCGCATCATTCTCCCAAACATATTCAATCAAAATCTTGAGATAGCCATTTGGTTCAGCGTAGTTGTTTTCTAGATAGAAAATGTGTTTTTGATGAGGACACTCCCTCGCATCCCTCAGGGCAAGGGTTTTAAGTTATGGCCTGGGGGAAAATAATGTTTTATAGAAGGCGTTGTCGTAGAAACTTCAAAACAGACTCATTCGATTGGAAATTTGAAGGGCTAGTACCCTTTTTAATAGTTGAGTGTGAATGGAGGGCAACTAGCCCCCACGCCTTTCATTCCCCCAAACGCATCCAATCAAAATTTTTAGATAGCCATTTTCTTCAGCGGAGTTGATTTGCAGATAGAAAATATGTTTTTGAGGAGGACACTCCCCCACATCCCTCAGGGCAAGGGTTTTAAGTTATGCCCTGGGGGTATATAAGGTTTTTAAAGAAGGCGTTTTCGTAGAAACTTCAATAAAAGCTCATTCGACTGGAAATTCAAAGCGCTAGTGCCCTTTTTAATAGTCGAAAATGATTGGAGGGCAACTAGCCCCCCCCCCCCCCCCCCAAACACCCATCATTCCCCCAAACACATCCAATAAAATTTTGAAATAGCCATTTTGTTCAGGGTAGTTGATTTCAAGATACAAAACATATTTTTGAGGAGGACACTCCCCCACAACCCTTAGAGCAAGTTTTAAAAGTTATGCCCTGGGGACATATAAGGTTTGTATTGAAATCTTTGTCGTAGAAACTTGAAAAAGGGCTCATTCGATTTGAAATTCAAAGGACTAGTACCATTTTTAATAGTTGAAAGTGATTTGAGGGAAACTAACCCCCCTCTCACGCCCACCTTTTCCCCAAACACATCCAATCAAAATTTTTAATAGCCATTTTATTCAACGTAGTTGAAAGTTTTGGAAATTAGGTCTTTAAGGATGACAACCCCTCCCCACACAGGCCTCAGGGCAAGGGTTGTAAGTTATGCCCTGGGAGCATATAAGGTTTTTATTGAAAGTGATGTCGTAGAAACTTCAAAACGGCTCATTCTATTGGAAATTGAAAGGGCTAGTGCAATAGTTGACGGTGATTGGATAGCAACTAACACCCCTCTCACGCCCACCATTTTCCCAAACACACTGAATTAAAATTTTGAGTTATCCATTTTTTCAACGTAGTTGAAAGTTCTGTCTTTCAGGAAATTTTGTCTTTTAGGATGAAAACCCCCTCAAAACTTTCAGTGCTAGGGTTGTAAGTTATGCCTTGGGGGCATATAAAGTTTTTATTCAAAGAGTTGTCGTAGAAACTTCAAAAGGGCTCATTCGATTGGAAATTGAAAGGGCTAGCTTCCTTTTTAATAGTCGAAAGTGATTGGAGGGAAACTAACCCACCCACGCCCATCATTCCCCCAAACACATCCAATAAAAATTTTGAGATAGCCATTTTGATCAGCGTAGTTGATTTCCAGATAGAAAATATGTTTTTGAGGAGAACACTCCCCCACAACCCCTCAGGGCAAGGCTTTTAAGTTATGCCCTGCGGGCATAGAAGAACAATGTTGGCACGGTGTACTTCGTATTATTTATACATAGAAAATATGTTTTTGAGGAGGAAACTCCCCCAAAACCCTCACGGTAAGGGTTTTAAGTTATGCCCTGGGGGCATATAAGGTTTTTATAGAAGGCAGGAAAGTCCCCCACAACCCTCAGGATAAGGGTTTTAAGTTATGCGCTGGGGGCATATAAGGTTTTTATAGAAGGCGTTGTCGTAAAAACTTCAAAACAGGCTCATTCAATTGGAAATTCGAAGGGCTAGTACCCTTTTTGATAGTCGAAAGTGATTGAAGGGCAACTAGCCCCCCGCCCCAAGCCCATCATTCCCCCAATCACATCCAATCAAAATTTTGAGATAGCAATTTTGTTCGGCGTATTTGATTTCCAGATAGAAAATATGTTTTGCGGAGGAAATCCCCAACAACCCTCAGGGCAAGGGTTTTAAGTTATGCCCTGGGGGCATCTAAGGTTTTTATAGAGGGCATTGTCGTAGAAACTTCGAAAAACGCTCAATTCATTTGAAAGCGCAGTGGCTAGTGCCATTTTTTGAGTCGAAAGTGATTGGAGGGCAACTAGCCCCCCCCCCCTCCCACGCCCATCATTCCCCAAAACACATCCAATAAAAATTTTGAGATAGCCATTTTGTTCAGCTTAGTTGATTTCCAGATAGAAAATATGTTTTTGAGGAGGACACTCCCCTTCCACCCTCGTGGCAAGGGTTTTAAATTATGCTCTGAGGGCATATAAGAACAATGTTGGCACAATGTACTATTTATTATTTTTACATAGAAAATATGTTTTTGAGAAGGACACTCCCCCACAACCCTCAGGGCAAGGGTTTTAAGTTATGCCCTGGGGGCATATAAGATTTTCATAGCAGGCGTTGTCATAGAAACTTCAAAAGAGGCTCATTCGATTGGAAATTCAAAAGGCTAGTATCCTTTTTAATAGTCAAAAGTGATTGGAGGTCAACTAGCCCCCCCCCCACGTCCATCATTCCCCTAAACACATACAATAAAATTTTGAGATAGCGGTTTTTTTTCAGCGTAGTTTATTTCCAGATAGAAATTATGTTTTTGAGGAGAACACTCCCCCACAACCCTCAGGGCAAGGGTTTTAAGTTATGCCCAGGGGGCATATAAGGTATTATAGAAGGCGTTGTCGTAGAAACTTCAAAACAGGCTCATTCAATTGGAAATTCGAAGGGCTAATACACTTTTTAATTGTCGAAAGTGATTGGAGGGTCACTAGCCCCCCCCCCACACCCATTATTCCCCAAAACACATTCAATCAAAATTTTGAGATAGCGAATTTGTTCAACGTAGATGATTTCCAGATAGAAAATATGTTTTTTGAGGAGGACACTCCCCCACAACCCTTAGGACAAGGGTTTCAAGTTATATCCTGGGGGCATACAAGGTTTTTATAGAAAGTATTGTCGTAGAAACTTCAAAAATGGCTCATTCGATTGGAAATTCAAAGGGCTAGTGCCCTTTTCAATAGTCAAAAGTGATTGGAGGGTAACTAGCCCCCCCCCCATGCCCATCATTTCCCCAAACACATCCAATCCAAAATTTTAGATAGTCATTTTGTTCAGCGTAGTTGATTTCCATATAGAATATATGTTTTGAGGAGGACACTCCCCCACAGCCCTCAGGGCAAGGGTTTTAAGTTATGCCCTAGGGGCATATAAGGTTTTTAAAGAAGTTGTTGTCGTAGAAACTTAAAAAAAACTCATTCGATTGGAAATTCAAAGGGCTAGTGCCCTTTGTAATTGTCCAAAGTGATTGGAGGGTAACTAGCCCCCCCCCCATGCCCATTATTCCCCCAAACACATCCAATCAAATTTTGAGATAGCTATTTTGTTCAGCGTAGGTGATTTCCAGATAAAAAATATGTTTTTTGAGGAGGACACTCCCCCACAACCCTCAGGGCAAGGGTTTTAAGTTATATCCTGGGGGCATACAAGGTTTTTATAGAAAGAATTGTCGTAAAAACTTCAAAAAGGGCTCAGTCGAAAGTGATTGGAGGGTAACTAGCCCCCCCCAATGCCCATCATTTCCCCAAACACATCCAATCAAAATTTTTAGATAGTCATTTTGTTCAGCATAGTTGATTTCCATATACAATATATGTTTTGAGGAGGACACTCCCCCACAGCCCTCAGGGCAAGGGTTTTAAGTTATGCCCTAGGGGCATATAAGGTTTTTAAAGAAGTTTTTGTCGTAGAAACTTAAAAAAAAACTCATTCGATTGGAAATTCAAAGGGCTAGTGCCCTTTTTAATTGTCCAAAGTGATTTTAGGGCACCTAGCCCCCCCCCCCACGCCCATTATTCCCCCAAACACATCCAATCAAAATTTTGAGATAGTCATTTTGTTCAGCGTAGTTGATTTCAATATAGAATATATGTTTTTGAGGAGGACACTCCTCCACAGCCCTCAGGGCAAGGGTTTTAAGTTATGCCCTGGGGGCATATAAGATTTTTAAAGAAGTTTTTGTCGTAGAAACTTAAAAAAACTCATTCGATTGAAAATTGAAAGGGCTAGTGCCCTTTTTAATAGTCGAAAGTGATTGGAGGGCAATTAGCCCCCCCCCACGCTCAATATTCCCCCAAACACATCCAATAAAAATTTTGAGATAGCTACTTTGTTCAGCATAGTTGATTTCGTAAGAGAATAAATTTCGTAAGAGAAAGTACAATCCCCCACAACCCTGAGGGCAAGGATTATATGTTATGTCCTGGGGGCATATAAGGTTTTTATTGAAATCTTTGTCGTAAAAACTTCAAAAAGGGCTCATTTGATTTGAAATTCAAAGGGATAGTGCCCTTTTTAATAGTCGAAAGTGTTTTGAGGGCAACTAACCCCCTCACACGCCCACTTTTTCCCCAAACACATCCAATCAAAATTTTTTGATAGCCATTTTACTCAACGTAGTTGAAAGTTTTGGAAATTAGGTCTTTAAGGATGACAACCCCTCCCCCCACAGCCCTCAGGGCAAGGATTGTAAGTTATGCCCTGGGGTATATAAAGTTTTTATTGAAAGTGTTGTTGCAGAAACTTCAAAAGGGCTCATTCAATCGGAAATTGAAAGGGCTAGTGTCTTTTTTACTAGGTGAAAGTAATTGGATAGCGACTAACCCTCATCTCACACCCACCTTTTTCCCAAACACATCCAATCAAAATTTTTTGATAGCCATTTTACTCAACGTAGTTGAAAGTTTTGGAAATTAGGTCTTTTAGGATGATAACCTCCTTAGAGCCCTCGGTGCAGGGGTTGTAATTTATGCCCTGGGGGCATATAAAGTTTATATAGAAAGTTGATGTATAAATCATAGGCAGCACGATCGCACTGCCTAAGTAAAGAACGGGGACACTCGAGAATGAGAGAAGAAACGGGGACTAAGTAAAGAGAAGGACACTCCCCCACAACCCTCTGGGCAAGAATTTTAAGTCTTACCTTGGGGGTATATACGAACGGTGTTCGCACAATGTATTATTTATTAATTTTTTGCTTTAGAGCCGGGCACTTCGTATCGAAGAAGTTGTCGTAGAAACTTCGAAAAGCACTCATTCAATTAGAAATTGGAGCGGCTTGTGCCCGTTTTAATAGTCGAAAGTGATTGGATGGCTACTAACAACCCTCTCACGCCCACAAAAGCACTCATTCAATTGGAAATTGGAGCGGCTTGTGCCCGTTTTAATAGTCGAAAGTGATTGGATGGCTACTAACAACCCTCTCACGCCCACCATTTCCTCAGACACATCCGATCAAAATTTTGAGATAGCCATGTTGTTTAACGTAGTTGAAAGTTCTGGAAATTCGGTCTTAGAGGATGACAACCACCCTAACAGACCTTAGGGTAAGGGTTGTAATTTATGCTCTGTGGGCATATAAGGTGTTTATAGAAAGCGTTGTCTTTTCCAAAAGGGCTCATTCGATTGGAAATCTAAAGGCCTTGTGCCCTTTTTAATAGTCGACAGTGATTGGAAGGCTTGACATTTTTATAGTAAAGATTGAAGTGGGTATAATGTATTATTTTTTGTTGTTGTTGTTGTTTAGAAAAAAATATAAATGTTTTTACTTTCATAACTTTAATAAATCAAATAATTTTAACATTTTGATTACTAAATATCAGTATATGTATATTAAACTGACAATGCACATTCATTTGTATTTTTTCAGTAAACTTCAAATTTTGTTCTGGCCTTGGGAAGGCATAGGGATTTTGCACCCAATTTATGTTAATTTCTGCTCGTTTTGAGTTTGACTCGGTTATTTATTGTAATTTCTGTTCGTTTTGGGTTTCATTTATTTATCGATGCTGA
This sequence comes from Artemia sinica, assembly GCA_027921565.1. Classification (NCBI taxonomy): domain Eukaryota; kingdom Metazoa; phylum Arthropoda; class Branchiopoda; order Anostraca; family Artemiidae; genus Artemia; species Artemia sinica. The sequence goes on from CM051258.1 coordinate 73,628,046, forward strand.
TTTGTGGTATTTTCACGCTTGGTAGATTATTTGATTTTATTTTTGCTCCTTTTTTTAATGGAGTTCTTTACTTTTCTATGAAAAATTTATTTTGTGGAAAAAGTTTTTTTTAAATTAATCTTAATGAAAAAGGGGTATTTCCTTACAAGCTCTTAATATGATTTAAATTGCATCTAATATCACTCCCCCCTAGTCTCTGAGGGGTTGTAGAATAGAACCCCCTCCCCGTTTTCTATAGTAGATGGTTCTTTTTTGCGTATATGATAATATAACATTTTAATCTTTTATTTTCTGTCGTGTTTTTTAGGTGTCTTTTTTATTTTCTATCGCTCGTCAATTTGTTTTTATTTTTATTGTCTGTGTTTTTAATATTTAGTTTTTGGGACGAGTAAGACACGCATTCCCCCTTTATTGATATCTTGAAAGCAAATACTCTTCCGGAGTGTATCAAATTTGGCAGTAAACACGCTTCTCTAACGACTGCCAAATAAATGGGAAATCTCACTAATATCAGGTCACCTGGGCGATGGGGGGAGGGGTGGTGTCACATGGGTGAAATGCTCTGGTAGTCTGGGGTATTTTGTGGGGCGTTATGATTGGCTTGGGGTGCAAAAAACTTGAATCACGGGATTCAGAACCGTATTTTTATTAGGAAATGCCTGAAAGATTTCTTGGGGAGGATATAGCGATGTCTTGGGGGGGGGGGGTGTGTAATATAATCCGTAATTTACCAATGCAGTATGCATTGTCATTGATTAATACACTCTAGAATAAATCTTCTCATCGAAGTTACAAATTTCTCTTAATACTAACAAACTTTTACTTAACACTATCAAATTTCTCTTAGAAGTAACAGGTTATTAACAATTTTTCTGTCAAAGTTAGGTTTCTCTACGTTTAAGTTAGATGAACCTAACTTAAACGTAGAGAATTTTTTTTAACTTAAACGTATAACTTTTATTAGGAAATTCCTGAAAAATTTCTTGGGGGAGATGTAGCAACATCGTGGGGGGGGGGGGGTTTAATATCATCCATAATTTACCAATGTAGTAAGCATTGTCATTGATTAATATGCTCTAGAGCTTAAAGATAAGTCAGGAGGTGGAACCTATTGTTAGGATATTTTTTAATATTCATAAATTTATCTTAATGAAAAAGGGGTATTTCCTTAAAAGCTGTTAATATGGTTTAAATTGCATCTAATATTACTCCCCCTCCCCTAGTCGCTGGGGGGGGGGGGGGGTTGTTGGCTAGAAACCCACCCCCGTTTTCTATAATAGAAATAGAGATGGGGGTCCGACTCCCACGGGGAGTCCATATATGGGCATAGCCTCCCTAGGGAGAATGATTACGTAATGGGGTCAATGACCTCTTTTTCCAAGGTCGATTTATTTGATGTTTCTATGTGTAATAACTCCGGAACGAAGGTTGCACATGCGCATTGAATTCTAACGGGAACAATGTTATTGATCTAGGACTCGAGGCGGAAGTGAATTTCCGAGAAATTGATTGCGTAATCGTTCGTGAATGTCATGGTGTCCAGAAATAGTATTTGTTGTTGTTGCTCTCGCCCAAATGTTATGAGTTTCCCGGAAACAGTTAGATCACGTGTTTCCTTCTCAGCCAATCAGCGAGTCGGTTACATCCCCCTTCTCAGCCAATCAGAGGGCTTGTTACATATGATTTCCCCGTTACATAACAATTCGCCCTTGAGATTTCGTATATAACGGACATGCAATGTGATTCAATTATCAGAAAGTATTTTGACGCTGTGTAAACAACAATGGATAAATTTGATGAATTAGAAGCCATGTCAACTTCAATTTGCAATGTAAGTACATTTTTTATTTTCAAACGAATTTTCCTTGGACATCCTCCAGTATATTCAGCTAAAACGTAAATATATTCCTTTACCCCAAATCCCCCCCCCAAAACCATACAAACATCATTATAATCAATGGAAAACATAAAATATATTCTTTTACCCTCGAAACCTAACCCCCCCCCCACCATTGTTTTACAATCCCAAATTCTCGCAAAAAGAAATAATTCTCTTTTCGTTAAAGTTTGACTTTTCTCAATTGTAATCTTTTCTCTAACTGAGACATCCATCGCTCTGTTGTTATTAGCTCGCTCTGATTTGACACAAGACTCCAGCGCGAGGCCTAAAATTAGCTGTCACCCTTTTTAAAGCACTTCCTGTAAAAGGTTTCTCAGATCAAAATGGGATGTTTTTCTCCTGTCAAATTAAAACGGTTTCACGCAGACAATTGCAATTTATTAAGCGCAGGCATATACAATCTCTTTTTGGAGAACCGGTGAAATCTCGTTATTTTCAAATTAAGATATAACAATATATTTAGGACATTGGTGAAAGGGGGGGGGGCCATCATTTTAAAATGAAAAACAAAACTGTTTCTTCGCGTTTGGGCAGTAAGAGAACCGAGGGTTTCTAAGAAAAAAAGATAGCTTTATTATGTGTACATTTACATCCAAGATTGTAATTTAGGCCTATAAGCTGCTAGGCTAACAATCTTTTTTCTATTTTAAAGACCTATAGACGGGAAACATTTAAAAAATTTTCTCAGCATGGTAAAAATAGAGACATTTCTTGCAAATTTTACCTATTGCTGTGCTTTTGGGTTTAGGGGGAGGGGGCTTCTTAGTGATAAATGCATTTCTAGAAAAAATTATATGGATGATGATACTAACTTTCTTTCTATAAAAAGGGGCAAATTATTTTGAAACTAATTTTTTCTCTTCTTTTTAAGGCAAATTATGAAGAATGCGTGCCCCCTCCTTCCAAGAAAGCCAGAGATGACGAGACAGCCCCATCAGTGCCAGCCCCAATGCAGCCTGGCAGAAAGTTAAAGAGAGAGTGGGCGGCTTCTTATAATATGGTGAACCCTGCCGAAGCTATGCAAGATCTTGAAATAGCCGGCCCAGTCGCGCAAGAACATAGCGACGCCGCCCCGTCCACCCTCCAACACGCACTACCCGGGCCATCTGGCACCCAAGTGCAGCCGGGATATAAAAATGTAAGCATTTTTTACTACCTTTCTATTTCTTCCAATTTTTAGTCCTTTTCAATCCCAATATAAACGTATCTCTGTGAGATATTAACCCTCACCCCAACCAATGTTTTAAATTTATCTCCCTCGGAGATATCTAAATGTAATTTTTTGCAAAGAAACTGCTCTTTTCTAATCTTTGCTATCGCTTCGATATCTCATAAGCGAATATTTTTAGGTAATTTCTATTAATAATCACTGCCTTTGAAACTAAAAATGCTGTTTTTTCTAATCTTTGCTATTTTCTATGCATTCCCCCCTATCTCTTCGCCGTTATCTCATAAGCGAATATTTTTCATGGGTAATTTCAATTAATGCTCACCATTTGAAACTCAAAATCCCCTATTTTTCACAATTGATTATCACACAGTTTCAAGAGAAGGAACTGAGTGAGATTATTCACATTTATCTATTTGTCACATATGGATCCCGTAATTTGCACAAGGATATTTTAAAATAACTTTCAATCTTACAAACCCTTGCCAATATTTTAGTGATGGGGAAACATTGTTGACGATATACTGAGTTAACGGTTTACAGCATTTAATTGTACTGTTTCCTTGTCTGAAGTTCAGGCTTGGAAATCGGAACACTAGCGCGGTGGCCTACAATAATTGTGAGCTAATGAGGAGTTCACCGAACCTGTATGGAATTAGAAATATTTCAACTTTTTTGGGACATTATGTAAATAACTGGGGGCCGCGGAGCCGGTGGGTCCGGGAAGTGCTGTGGGGGCAAGGTTAGGGAAGCGCCGGGGGGATGCACCACGGGTCAGGGAAGTGCCACAGGGATGCGCTGTGGCTCCGAAAAGCGCCACGGATGGTCCGGGAAGCGCTGTGGGGCAAGGTTAGGGGGGGGGGGGGCGCTGGGGGGAGCGCCGAAAAAAAAAAAATTTTAACACTTTGAAAATAAACGACCAAATTGTCGCCTTCCATGGCATATCTTAGATTATCTTCAGTTGAATTAACCAAATGTTATTAAGCAATAATAATCCAAATTTTAAAAACAGTAGGGGTGATTTGAACACTTTGAAAATAAGCTATTTTTTTCATTTATAGATTGGGCGAGCATTGGTCCCTTATTCGCCGTCCAGTGAAGAAGGGGAAGAAGAGGAGGCACACGTGGAGTCCCCCAACAATTCACTATGGGATGATTTACATCAAATTCCAGATAATATTGACGACTTTTTAGGTGATTTTTTAAATGTTGATTATAGCGCAGTTGAGCTGGTAGACTTGAGTCCAAACACATTGCAAATTTTAGATGATTTTACCCGGGAATTAACAGGGAACCCTCCAACCTCCGATACCCTAACGACTCCACTTCGAACAACTGAAGTGGAGCATTCGCCAGATATTGTTGAACAACTTGGGGGAGGGGGTAATATAGAAGAGGGGGAGGGGGATACAACTCTCCCAGACTTTCAGCTGTCCAACAGAATTTTAAATAATATAGTTGTTTTCACTGCAACGTTTGGGGATCCCTTTAATACACTTATTGCGGGAAAATTTGTTTATGACCCTGTAGAAATTGTGCACAACTAGGTAGACAAAATTCGTGCACTTCTGGAGAACCAGATTCAGTTGTGGGGAGGTAGGGATTCAATTAAGGTTTCCATTGTTTTAAAGGTTTTTTATTTGAATGAGGGAAAAAGTGAGGTTTACTATCATTTTATACATTCCGAGATGCGTTTGGTTTATTCAAATTTAGAAAATTTTGAGGGAGCTTTCATAGATTGGGTGGATCAAATTATAACGCATCTCGAGAACTTTAATGAAAATGGAAGTGGCTCTTTGGTTCTTTTTGTTGAAAATTTAAGTGTAAATATTTGTAAATTTAAGAAAGATTTTATTTTAAGAGGGGGGCATAGGGATGAGGGCATAGTTTTAAAATATAATCCAGATCTAGTAGGTTGTCGTGGTGTCCAGAAGATTTGTTTTGAAACAGATCAAAAGTGTTTCCGATATGCTTTCCTCATATCAGCCTTTCAGCCTCTAGCAGATGACGCTACCAAGAAGAATTTAGATCACTGGGCTATACATGGGAAGGAAGGGTCCGTTTTCCCAGTTGTAGATTTTTCTTGCTTAGAGGGGAAATATCCAGTAACGCTTCGATCTATTGACATGTTTGAAAGGGCTAATGCTCACTTAAATATCGGCGTTACTGTGGTACAATACGAAACTGAATTTGAAGATGGAACTCGCTCTAAAAAGAAGGGGGTGGTTTTCCCCGTAAGGGGTCCCTCAGTTGATTTGGTTAAACACTGGGTTTGGTTGCTTTACACACCACCTAGTCAACCGAACACAATCGGTCATTTTAACCCTATCACTGACATTAGTAGAGTTCTGGGGGAGGGTATGAAAAGGGGGACTCGTTTCTACTGTCCAACATGCTTGTCACAATTCCGTAGTGATAGGAAACTATGGGATCATATGAAGCATTGTAGACAGCATGGATATCAGACAGTGGAAACGGTTTCAGGGGATAGGTCCATTCTACGTTTCAAAAATTTCCAGAACACCCTTCTCCAGTTTAACAAAATATCTTTGGACTGTGAGGCTAAGCTGGTGGAGATGAACGACCCCCAATTTCCAAACCGAGTCAAAGAACATCAGGCTATTGCAGTGTCCTACGCCCACGCGCAAAGAGATAGTTCTAACACCATGCGGTTGTTAGAAATAGTTGAAACATTGGATGAGCGGGAGTGCATGGTCAAGGCACTGACTAAACTGATTGGCACGGCTAATGATGCTATTTCTCGTTTGAGAAATACCCATTATCCAATGGTGTTGTCTGCAGAGGATCGTCTCGCGATTAAAAATCAAAAAATATGTTGGGTTTGTAAGGGGGAGTTTGTAGAGGGGGATAAGGTGGCTAAAGGGAAAAGAGGGGGGAGGGGGAAAGTTAGAGATCATGACCATTTGTGGCAGGAAATATCCTCGGGGGGTAGTAATTTTAGGCGGGTTGCGCATCAATCGTGTAATTTAAATGTTAGCCAGCAGTTTTTTATCCCTGTTTTTATTCATAATTCCAATTATGATTTAAAATTTATTTTACCGGCACTGGCACGTATGCATAGGGAGGGAGGGGGAGTAGATTGTCCATGGGTAAATAGTTCATTTACCTACAACATAATTCCCAAATCAGCTGAGAAGTTATTGCTTCTCGAACTGAAATGGCAGGTAGTGGATAATGAGCGTATGTGCTGGAATAAAATCAGGTTTTTAGATTCCTTTAGTTTTTTCCCCAAGGCATTGAGTCAATTGATTCAAGTGCAAAAAAGCGACAATTTTGATAGCTTTCCCTTGCTTAAACAGCACTTTCCAGACAGTGAAATGTATGACTTGTTGACCTGCAAAGGTATATACGCATATGATTATTACTGTTCTGGCGCATGCTTAAGTGAGGAGAAACTACCTCCAATTGAAGCCTTTTACAATTCACTGACCAACAGTGAATGCACAGCCGAGGAGTATGAGTTTGCCAAGAAGGTGTGGTCCAAGGGGGATTGTGAAAATGGGTGGGATTATTGTAGACTGTACTTGGCTAGTGACGTTCTAACTCTGTTGGATATAATCTGTAAGAACACAGACCAGATCTATTCAGAGTTCGGGTTAGATATAGGTTATTATTTTTCTACACCCCATTTAGTGATGGATTTAATTTTAAAAATTAGCAGGAAGGAAATAGGCCTAATCACCGACGTAGATCAGCACCTTTTTGTAGAGCGTTCAATGAGGGGTGGGTATGTTTTTCATGGGGACCGCGTCTTATCAACCGATCCGAGCGGACAAAGCACCGGTGTAAAGTCAAATGCAGTGTTCTTGGACATGAACTCATTGTACCCCTCGGCAATGTCCCACTACTCTTTGCCGTGTGGGAACTATCAATGGCTTGAGAATCCTTGTGAGTTCCCCGACATTACCACCGTCAAATACAATGGGCCACAAGGATGGTTCTTTGAAGTTGACGGTCATATTCCGCTGGCGCTTCACGACTCAGTCAAAGATTTTGTCTTTCCCTGTATCAATCGCCCCGTGAGCAGGGACTCTCTGAGCCCCTACAATCGTTCATTGGTTGAGGATATGGGGATGCACTGGACTCCCTCTAAACAGAAACTGATTGCTGATTTGGACCCTAAAGAGAATATCGTTGTTCACCATGTGCTTTTGCACTGGATGGTGAGCAATGGTTTCAAGATCACCAAAATACACAGGGTCCTGCAGTTCAATCAGCGACCCTACTTGAAAACGTTTATCGACACCTTTGTCGATAAACGCTCTAAGGCAAATTCAAAGGTGGAGAAGGAAATGTATAAGCTCATCCTAAATTCAGCGTTTGGCAAAATGTGTGAAAGCGTTCGTAATAGATCTCGCTGCGACGTCGTGACTGACCCTCTAGAGTGTGCACGAATTATTGCCGACCCCAATTTTACATCGTTCACGAGCATAGAGGCCGGCATGGTTCTTCTACACAGGCGAAAGCGAAATGTAGTACTGAACAAGAATATCGCAGGAGGCAGTTCAGTACTAGAAATGTCAATAAAGCTCATGTTGTCGTTCTTTTACAATGTGTGCAAGGTGCAATGGCCACGGGAGGGGGAGGTTCAAGTTTACTATGGTGATACAGATTCTCTGCTGTTAAAAGTAAATGGGACTGAAGATTTATTGTGTGATTTGCAAAATGGGGTGCACATCAGCTCGCGGATGGATTTCACCAACTGGAATCCATCTCTCTACCCCGAGCTGGTGAAACGTCAAGCCCCCAACCAACTATTAAAATTAAAATCAGAGACGGGGAGTGATTTGATATCCAGGGGGGTGTTCCCGGGCCCCAAAGTTTATTGCGTGGAAACTCATAGTGGGGAAGAAAAGAAGGCGTGTAAAGGGGTGCCTACACATTTTGTAAAGAGCAATTTCAACATGAGCGTGTACAGAGACTGTGTAGAAAGTAGCCTAGTGCCGAGAGCACAAGTGCTTGCAATTCGCTCTCTACAGTATAGAAATTATACTGTGAGAGTGGAAAAGAATGCAATGTCGTGTATATCCGACAAGGTCTATGTGCTCGAGAATGGTGTGAGTGTCCTACCCCACGGCCACTACCGTATTTCAGACCGAGTTGAATGCATTGACTATCGCAATCAACTTGGTCTGGATAAATTAACCTAACCTGAACTAACCATCACCCCAACCTTTCATAAATTAACCTAACCAACTAATCTAACCCAAGCACTAACCACCACCACTAACCTGCAGTGACGACAACTATTCTTTTTCCACCACCACTCCCGGGGGGAGGGGGGGGGGGGTCCCTTCCCGCGGCCGCCCAGGGGGGTGGGGGTCCCGCCCACGGACGGCCGGCCTTCGGCCCCGCGGCCCCCGGGGGGAGGGGGGATCCCACCTTTAAATTCATAATGTTCAACTGTGCTACTAGTTCCCTGAGTTTGTGTATTTTCTGTTGTACAAAAAGTGTTGTATAGAAAAGTGTTTAAGTTGACAAAAAGTGTTGTAGAGAAAAGTGTTTAAGATGTTGTACAGAAAAGTGTTGTTGTTGTACAGAAAAGTGTTGTACAGAAAAGTGCTGCTGATGGACAAAAAGTGTTTTATTATAAAGTGTTATCATTGCAGTTCATGTTAAACAAATAGAGTTTTCATGTTGACCATGAAATTTTGTCACGTTGAACAAGTGTTATTATTTTTATCGTTGTTCATGTTGACTGCAAATATTTGTTTTCATGCAGTGTCGAAATAAATGCTGCCATAAAATATTGTTTTTTGTTGTTCTTGAATAGATAGATCCATGGGGAGAAAATTACTACTTATTCATTGAGAACATACGATTTACAGTTAGTTGTAGTCCGACTGTTGTCAGCAGCATGTATCAATTTAAAACACCCTTCAGATCGTTTCTGTGTGGTCCCTCAATGTCGGAGAAAACAACGCTTTTAGCTAGAATATTTCAAAATTGCGATAAAATGTTTTTGGAAAAACCGAAAAAAATCTACTATTGCTATAGTATTTGGCAAGAGTCCTATGATAAAATAAAAGCTATTGACACAACCATACCAATACAATTCATACGGGGACTTGATGTTTTCAATAGTATTGAATAGAACTCGTGGTTGATTATTGATGATTTGGCTGAATCCATTGAACATTTCTCACAGGAAATGCTACAATTGTTCACCGTTCGCTCCCATCATGAACACATTTCCGTTACCCTAGTTCCACACAATCTGTTTCATCAGAGCAAATGTATGCGAACCCTTGCTTTGAATTGCACTGTCTATATTATCTATCGAGTCGTTCGTGATTCTAGCTCGCTCATAACTCTCAATAAGCAGATATACCCCGGTGCCCCTAAATTTCTATTGTCAGCGTACACTCAGGCGACTAGCAAGCCCTACGGTTACATTTTGCTGGATCTTAATCAGAGCACGCCCGAGGATCTACGTGTAGTCACCGACATTTTCAACAATGAAATTACAGTATATCTTCCGGTGAACAGTAGAAAAGACTATTAGTCGCCATTATGACACTGAAGAAACTACATGAACAACGGCATCTGTTTTCCGTTTTAAGCACTTCAAAACCCTTGCTTAGGAAGGCTATACTCAAACATGGGGTTGACAATGATTTCATTAATCTAATATCTGAACTTTGTTTAAATTTAACTGAGGGTAATGTTCAACTGCCAGAAGGTGTTAGACAACAGACAAAGCAACATCGTTCCACTGTACGCGCCTTGGCTTGTAAAAACAAGGGAAAAAAATTTAAAAGAAAACGGCTCCTTCAAGCAGGCGGTAGCTTTTTCACACTTTTACTACCGATAATTGCAGGACTTGTAAACAGTTTTCTCTAGTGAGAATGGCAAAACCCTATAAATTGACACCATTTGAACTTGTCCTCTCGCCCATCGAACATTTTGAAGACAATCTAAGCAAATTCATTAACGATGAGAATATTGCCGATGACAAAAAACTGCTTTTACTTCAAGATGCATTGCGACGTGTGGACAAACATAAACCATATCATGAGAGACCCACCGTCGCCGATCCCTCTAAACAGGAAACATCTCCTCAAGATTCTGCAGTGCAATCAAAGGAGGAGGAATTGAATTCAATTGTATTGAAAATTGGAAACCTATTGCCATTGACCTATCGAGAACAGAGTAAAAGAGTATTATCTTATCTCATGTTGGAAACTGGCGATCAAGTTCAAGTCGAGAGCACAGGGAAACGAATTATAATTCAGGGAAAAAGTTATAATCTAGTTGATTTAATTTGTGATATGGTGACGAATCGTAAAGGACTCTTATCCTTTGACGATAATCTATACACCTTTCTAAGTGTATCAAACTTTCCCAAAAGTCTTATTGGCAATAAGCAAATTCTAAAGAAACTAAGAGAATATAGTCCTCCAACAACACCATTTAAAAAAGAAGAAGATTCAATATTTGAAGATACTAGCAGCACCACTGATTTTACAACACCTGTGGCTGCTAGTCAAAAGCGAAGACGAATTGATTCGCCCACCAGTGTGCAAAAAGGGGAGTGGACATTACACTACGTGTTTACGCTAAAAATGGATGAAGTTTTGAAAGGTGTCTATGAAAATATTGGTGAAGCGGGAAGTTTAAGTTCTCCCAAAACGCTTTCCAAAGCTGTCTCTGGCACCACCACATTGAAAAAAGCAAAAGAGTATCTAGAAAATGAGCCGAGTTACACACTACATCGGAATCACAGGCTTCGCAGTAAACAATATCGACAAACTAAAGCCATTTTCCCTCTGCATATAATGCAAACGGATCTTTTAACTCTAGACGCAGTTCAACGGCGTCACAATGCGCCCTACAAATATATTCTAGTGGCAATCAGTATCTTTAGTCGCTATGCCTATGCCATTCCACTACGATCAAAGAGAGGTGTTGAAGTTGCTAGGGCCATTGAAAGTATTCTAGAACAGGATTCATATAGAAAAATTCAATCGGATCGTGGCAGTGAATTTGTTAATCCCCATGTGCAAAAGGTTCTTTTGAAATATAATACAACACTTTATCATAGTCACAGCCCGATAAAGGCTGCATTGGCTGAACGATTAATAAGAACGATTCGTCTATTAATTTCAAGATATTGCACATTGAAAAATACATCGGCTTTTATTCATGATTTAGATAAAATCATGCAGATATACAACCATCGACCCCATCGATCTCTGTCCAACTCAAGCCCTCGGGATGTTCACTACAATGAAAATACATTTGATGCTTTTCTAAAGCAATACTCCAAGGGTGAAAAAGAGAAAAAGAAGAAGAAATTCAATGTTGGTGATACTGTTCGAATTAATAGAACCACCAATATTTTTGAAAAGGGAATTATTTATGGAGCACCGAACTTTTTAAAGTGTCCAAAATCCTGGACACCATACCCATAACTTATCGACTGCGAGACACCAAAGATGATGAGATTCTCGGCGGTTTTTATGAATATGAACTGCAAAAAGTTAGAAACACTAGTGAAATTTATCAAATTGAAAAGATATTAAAGAGTCGTACACGCCATGGTAAGAAACAGTTGCTTGTTCGCTGGCTAGGATACAACTCAGATTTTGATTCTTGGGTCAGTGCTGAAGATATTAACAATGCCCAATGATTTCTATGTGACTTTCATGTCCAATGTTTCTGATCCTCTCTACAATGATCTGAATAGAACAAGTGATTTTTGGACGAAACTCTCCCCCACCATCAAATTCGACGGAAAGTATGAAGTGGCTCTTGTCGACTGTATTCTCAAAAATACCTATGACATCCTGAGAAAGGATCGTAAATATGAAATAAAAATTAGACCCTATGATTGGCCGCCACCACCAGGTGATCAAGAACAAATTCAAAAAATCAATTGGTTGGATTATCCATATATTGAATTACCCTACGAGGAACTCACCTGTATGAATGATTTATGTCGTACTATCAATAAAAGAATTTCCGCTCGTAAAAAAGGAGCTTTTCATTTCAACTATTCAAAGGAGGAGGGCAAGATCTACATTAGTTCACCTATTGCCAGTGAAAAGGTTATTCTCAATGATAATCTAAAGGATGTTCTTGGCTTTAAGCTCAATATAATCAATGGTAAAAGTGCCGGAAACACTAATTTCATTTTCGCTGACTACCCGCCTGCCTTCTCCACAGACACTTGTATATTTCTCTATGCTTCATTTGTGGAAACATCTCGGGTTGGTAATTCAAATGTTCCCCTCCTACGAGTTCTTGAACGAAAAACCAATCAAGAACATATTCATCACTACAATATAAAGCATCTTCAGTATATTCCCGTAAACACTTCCTATTTGGAACTCTGTCAGTTAACACTAAGAACCGAATTGGGTGATCCAATGGCAATGGAATGGACTATTACAAAGGTCGCTCGTCAATGTCTGGCTACGGTCTTGGCAGTTGGTTTGCTAAGCTGTTTCGCTCTTCACTACCACTGGCTAGAAAATATCTTGTACCGGCTGCGACAGATTTTGCATCCTCTACACTATACGATTGGGGCTCTGGCAAGGATTTTAAAAAAAGTGCTTCGGAAAATCTTAGGTCCAGTGCGCGAACCCTTGGCGAGAAATTAAAACAGAATGGTAAAGGCTTAAAAAGGTCAAGAAACAACGCATCACTCATCAGTCTCTACTCAGGACGGAAACGTAAGACATCCCTTTTGTCAAAGAAAAGAAGGAAAAAGCCGACACGTAGTGTAACCAGAAGCCCCAGGAAGAAAATTGTTAGATCGAAACTAGATTTCTTCTCCTAAGATGTCCTACCTACCACATAAGGATTCTCAACCTTCAATCACCGTCTCATTGAATCTATTCAATGCCGAAAATGTTGATGTGAGTGTCAAGCATGGATACTATGAACAATTTTATCCACTACAACCCCTCTCCGATAATATCCACTTTCAAATTTATTCTAATGAAGACTACTTTATGGACATGTCTTCAACATTTATAGATTTGCAAATGAAAGTCCGGAAATCCGATAATACAATGCCCATTCGGGCCGATGGAATATCCTATGAAAATTGTATATTACATAATTTATTTCGTCAAATTAGTGTCTACATCAATGGCACGCTGGTGAGCACAAGCAACAATCTCTCAAATTATACAAGCTATATGCAATTCATGCTGATGACACCCAAGTTATACAAGGAATTGAGAGGCACCTCCAATGGTTATGAATATATTACTAATACTGATAGTACAGATGCACTTAAAAATGCTACAACTAGTGAATTACATCTAGTTGGAAAAATATATCATGAAATATTTAATATACCCCAATGGCTGCCGCCCAATGTTAAAGTGGATATAAAATTGACGCTTGCACCCTCCAATTTCATATTGAGAAAAGAACTTGCTGGTAATCCCGATGTAAGTCTCTCCCTCACCTCAGCAATACTACATGTACGCAAACAGCAGGTCATGAGTTCTGTTGCTTTGGCCGTGGAAAAACTGAGAGCCAATGGCAACAATATTAAACTACTTGTTCCTCATACAATCACCAATCAGCGTCATATTGCAATGGGCTCACGCACCTTCACCGATTCATCCTTTATCAATGGCGAAATCCCCTCGAAATTGGCGTTGGCATTTGTAAAAAGCGCCAGTGCAATAGGATCATGGACTGAATGCCCACATAAATTCGAGATGTTTGGACTTTCATCTCTTGTGTGCAAAGTAAACGGCATCCCACTCTACAATCTATCTTTTGATAAATCCTATAGAACATTGTACGAGTTGACCATGCAAACCCTAGATCATGACTCTCAACTATTTGAAAATGGTATAACCGAAGATATGTTTGCTAAAACACATGGTATCATTGTACTGGATTTGTCGGGTACACAGGATATGAGTATAGTACGTACGGGGAGTGTGCGTTTAGAGTGTACATTTGCCGACCCATTGGCTGAGAGTATTGCCCTAATCTCACTAAGTCAATATGAAACCTATTGGGAAATCACTCCCGAAGGCAGTGTTCTACTAGACTTGGCGCCATGAACACCAGTCAAATAATCAATGTATTTAATATGGACCCCTACATGTCCCAGTACAAATCCTATTGTCTGCCCTCGGACTTTCTTGGAAAAATTCAAAGTGTCAACAATACCTTGATTATTGTTAATAGCAGTCCGTCGACTGTGCTGACGGGTCATTGGCTGTGCATCTTTCAAACAATGAAGACGATTGAATTTTTTGATCCTCTTGGTCTACCCTATACATTCTACACACCCCACATCAGCAACTATATTGAGAGCAGTGGGAAAACTATTATTCAAAATCGGAAGAGGGTGCAGGATCTAACGACTAAAAGCTGTGGCTTCCATGCACTACTATATTTTGTGTTCCGATGTCGTGGCTATACTTACAAGCAGTTTCTCCACATTTATAGTGACAATCCCCGTCTGAACGACTTTCTAGTGGAAAATATCCTCTCAGACCTATATAGTATTGATTTCAGTGCCCTAAGAGTAAAGTGCTTAAAAAATGTTTGTGAATTTGTTTATTAATAAAATGTATATATATATACAACAATGTCTTTAAATCTTCACTTTAGATTTCTTCATCTTCGATGTATAGGCAACTATCGTGAACCACTAATGCTGGTAAATCATTTGGATTCACTGTATATTGATCTTGATTGACTGCAAAGTCAGGGTCACATTTTCTACAGTACAATGTAACTTCACTCTTGTCATATCTCTTTGTATAGTCAATTATACTATTTGCATTCATATTATGAAATTCAAGAGTTTCAATCTGTCTATTTGAAGCAATATCACATACAATTTTTTCAAATGGTGAATCACATTCGGTAACTGCCAAATAAAAATCACTTGGTTTATAGTCATAATAGGCAGTGTCATCACAGCGATGACGTAGAAACCAGATTGTCTTGTTACCCCAACAGTTGAATCATAGACCAGATTCCTCTTCCCAGAATAATTTAAATCCGCGACGATACCAATCTCGTAGAAATAAACTGAAATCACGTTTGGGATTCTTTCCAATCATAGCGGGGTAAGTATTCTCCCACTGATCACATTTATCATAGTGACAATTGGAGCACAGGTGCCCTCTAGGATGAGAGTCACACACCTCCTCAAGACATGAATTACATCCTTTAATTTGTACTGCATAGCCTCTATGTAATTTACAAGGATTACATAATTTACACTTTTCACTATAGTCATCAATAATTGTACAATTCTCACATTGATTCCAACTGCCAAGAGTGTACATGCACAATGGACATATATAGAACATTTTTCGGTTTCCGATGTCAACTCACTCACAGCTAAAACGAAACTGATCCTCTTCGTTCGATAAATTCAACGAGAGGGAAATGGGGGAGAGAGGAGTAGCTCTGTGACGTTACCTCTTTGGAAGGAGGAGCCATCTACATTGAATCCATTGGCAATGTTTTCAAAAGTATATCCACAATATGATTCTGCCTTGTTCCAATTAATATATCAATAAATTGAGTATAAGCATTTGAATCACATTTTAAAAGTTTCATACAATAGTCCAATGGGGGAGAATCACTCCTCATTATATTGTCAAGTGTTCCCTGACAAGAGAATATCCTGCGTTTAAGAGATAACTTGAGAAAATCATCATCCAAAATCAAATGTTTTTCCATAAACACTAGATTTGATCTAATTCTCTTTTTCTCAAATTTATTCATTTTTCAATCCTTTCACTCTGACTGCTGACTCTAGACTGACCCTGATTCGTTAGGATACACGTGATCCTGTTTCCCGTTATCGGATCAATAAAATTCCCAATCGATTACGCAATCAAGTTCTCGGAAATCCACTTCCCCTTCGATTACGCAATCAATTTCTCGGAAATTCACTTCCCCCTCGAGTCCTAGATCAATAACATTGTTCCCGTTAGAATTCAATGCGCATGTGCAACCTTCGTTCCGGAGTTATTACACATAGAAACATCAAATAAATTGACCTTGGAAAAAGAGGTCATTGACCCCATTACGTAATCATTCTCCCTAGGGAGGCTATGCCCATATATGGGGTGCAAAAAAAGTTGTAGGTGGCAGCAGGGGTGCGTGACACGAGTCGGACCCCCATCTCTACTACTAATAGATGGTTCTTTTTTTGCGTATATGATAAAATAACATTTTCATCTTTTTTTTTGTCGTATTGATCTTGTTGATCTTGAAAGCAAATACTCCCCCTAAGTGTATCAAATTTGGCAGTAAACACGATTTTCTAACGACTGACAAAAAAAATGGAAAATCTCACTAATATCAGATCACCTGGGGGATGGAGGAGGGGGCGGTGACACATGGGTGAAATGCTCTGGTAGTCTGGGGTATTTTGTCGGGTGTTATGGTTGGCTTGAGTAGAGATGACCCTATAACTCCGACCGGGAGTCCATATATGGGCTTAGAACCACGTGGTTTATGGTTTTTGTCAGTGAGAATGAAAGAACAGGAATTTTGTCACATTTATGGATGTTTTCATGGATGGTTATGTGTGTTGGTCGATTTATTTGATGTTTTTCATGGATGTTTTATGGTTTTTGTCAGTGAAAATTTGAAAAACAGGAACTTTCTCACATTTATGTCTGTCATTGCTCACCCCTGCTGCCACCTAAAACTTTTTTTAACACCAAATATGGGCAAAGCCTCCCTAGGGAGAACACGTGGTTAATTAAAGCGATTGGGAATTTGGAACACCTGTTCTGTCAGTCATTAATCAAATTGTTTCCGGGCAAAGTTTAATAATGTCTGACAGGTACTGTCAATCATTAATCAAATTGTTTCCAGGCGAAGTTTAATAATGTCTGACAGGTGATGTCAAGATTGATTGATATGTCACGAAATGGGAATTAATTTGTTGTTTCTAAGGGGAATTATTGATTCACGAAAGGGGAATTAATTTGGTGTTTCTAAGGGGAAGGTGGGGAAGAGATATATTGATTGCGTAATCGAAGGGAGAGAATTCCCGAGAAATTGATTACATAATCGGTAGAGCCCTATAAGGAGCTCGTGACAGGAATCCGTTTATGGGCATAGAATGACGTAATCAACTATGACAAATGGATTTCTGAGAAATTGATTACATAATCGGTAGAAGCCTATCAGAAGATCATGACGGGAATCCATTTATGGGCATAGAATGACGTAATCAACTAGGACAAATGGATTTCTTAGAAATTGATTACATAATCGGTAGAACCATATCAGAAGATCATGACAGGAATTCATTTATGGGCATAGAATGACGTAATCGACTAAGACAAGCAAGTAACTTTCTTAATGTCCCTCCTAAACCCATTTTCCAACTTGAAGTACTTATCTTTTTCACTCACAACTATACTTTACAGCTTTTAGGATACCTCAACACCAAGAAATACTTTTCAAAGACCGTTTCAGAGCAAGTTACTTTCTTAATATCCCTCCTAAACCCATTTTGCAACTTGAAGTACTTATCTTTTTCACCCACAACTATACTTTACAGCTTTTTGGGTGTCCCAACACCAAGCAATACTTTTCAAAGACCATTTCAGAACCAGTTCCTCTCATAAGTCCCTCCTAAACTCATTTTACAAGTTGAAGTTCCCATCCTTCTCACCCACAACTTTACTTTACAGCTTTTGAATGCCCCAACACCAAGAAATACTTTTCAAAAGGCATTTCAGAACAAGTTCTTTTCTTAATGTCCCTTCTAAACCTATTTTCCAACTTGAAGTACCCATCCTTCTCACCCAAAACTTTACTTTACAGCTGTTGAATGCCCCAACACCAAGAAATACTTTTCAAAAGGCATTTCAGAACAAGTTTTTTTCTTAATGTCCCTCCCAAACCCATTTTACAAGTTGAAGTACCCATACTTTTCAACCACAACTTTACTTTACAGCTTTTGAATGCTTCAACACCAAGCAATACTTTTCAAATGGCATTTCAGAACAAGTTATTTTCTTAATATCCATTCTAAACCTATTTTACATGTTGAAGTTCCCATCCTTCTTACACACAATTTTACTTTACAGCTTTTTGAATGCCCCAACACCAAGAAATACTTTTCAAAAGGCATTTCAGAACAAGTTCTTTTCTTAATGTCCCTTCTAAACCTATTTTCCAACTTGAAGTACCCATCTTTTTGACCCACAACTGTACTTTACAGCTTTTGAATGCCCGAAAACCAAGAAATACTTTTCAAAAGGCATTTCAGAACCAGTTCCTTTCCTAATGTCCCTCCCAAACCCATTTTACAAGTTGAAGTACCCATACTTTTAGCTTAGAGTTTTAGTTTGGTTTAGTTTTAGTTAAAAGTTTAGAGTTTTTAGCTTAGAGTCTTAGCTTAGAGTTTTTGTTAGAGTTCTAGTTTAGTTTAGTTTTAATTAAGAGTTTAGAGTTTTTAGCTTAGAGTATTAGCTTAGAGTTTTATTTAGAGTTCTAGTTTAGTTTATTTTAGTTACAGTTAAGAATTTAGAGTTTTAGCTTAGAGTCTTAGCTTAGAATTTTACTTAAAGTTATAGTTTGGTTAAGTTTTAGTTAAGAGTTTCAAGTTTTAGCTTAGAGTCTTAGCTTAGAGTTTTTGTTAGAGTTCTAGTTTAGTTTAGTTTTAGTTAAGAGTTTAGAGTTTTTAGCTTAGAGTCTTAGCTTAGAGTTTTAGTTAGAGTTGAAGTTTAGTTTAGTTACAGCTAAGAGTTTCGAGTTTTAGCTTGGAGTCATACCTTAGAGTTTTACTTAAAGTTTTAGTTTGGCTAAGTTTTAGTTAAGAGTTTCGAGTTTTAGCTTAGAGTCTTAACTTAGACTTTTTTTGTAAGAATTCTAGTTTAGTTTAATTTTAGTTAAGAGTTTGATTTTTTACCTTTGAGTTTCAGTTAGAGTTCTAGTTTAGTTAAGAGTTTGGTGTTTTAGCTTAGAGTCTTAGCATAGAGTTTTTGTTAGAGTCCTAGTTTATTTTAGTTTTAGTTAAGAGTTTAGAGTTTTTAGCTTAGAGTCTTAGCGTAGAGTTTATGTTGAAGTTCTAGTTTAGTTTAGTTTTAGTTAATAGTTTAGAGTTTTAGCTTAGAGACTTAGCTTAGAGTTATAGTTTTAGTTTAGTTTTAGTTAAGAGTTTAGAGTTTTTTAGCTTAGAGTCTCAGCTTAGAGTTTGTGATAGAGTTCTAGTTTAGTTTAGTTTTAGCTAAGAGTTCGATGTTTTACCTTAGAGTCATAGCTTAGAGTTTTAGTTAGAGTTCTAGTTTAGTTTAGTTTTAGTTAAGAGTTTAGAATTTTAGCTTAGAGTCTTAGCTTAGAGTTTTTGTTAGAGTTCTAGTTTATTTTAGTTTTAGTTAAGAGTTTAGAATTTTAGCTTAGAGTCTTAACTTAGAGTTTTTGTTAGAGTTCTAGTTTATTTTAGTTTTAGTTAAGAGTTTAGAATTTTTAGCTTAGAGTCTTAGCTTAGAGTTTTTGTTAAAGTTCTAGTTTAGTTTAGTTTTAGTTAAAATTTTAGAGTTTTTAGCTTAGAGTCTTAGCTTAGAGTTTTTGTTAGAGTTCTAGTTTAGTTTAGTCTTAACTTAGAGTTTTCTGATAGAGTTCTAGTTTAGTTTAATTTTAGTTCAGAGTTTGGTGTTTTACCTTAGAGTCTTAGCTTAGAGTTTTAGTTAGAGTTCTAGTTTAGTTTAGTTTTAGTTAAGAGTTTAGAATTTTAGCTTGGAGTTTTAGCTTAGAGTTTTTGTTAGAGTTCAAGTTTATTTTAGTTTTAGTTAAGAGTTTAGAGTTTTTAGCTTAGAGTCTTAGCTTAGAGTTTTAGTTAGAGTTCTAGTTTAGTTTAGTTTTAGTTAAGAGTTTAGAAATTTATCATAGAGTCTTAGCTTAGAGTTTTTGTTAGAGTTCTAGTTTATTTTAGTTTTAGTTAAGAGTTTAGAATTTTTAGCCCTAGTTTAGTTTAGATTTAGCTAAGAGTTTGAAGTTTTACCTTAGAGTCATAGCTTAGAGTTTTAGTTAGAGTTCTAGTTTAGTTTAGTTTTAGTTAAGAGTTTAGAATTTTAGCTTAGAGTCTTAGCTTAGAGTTTTTGTTAGAGTTCTAGTTTATTTTAGTTTTAGTTAAGAGTTTAGAGTTTTTAGCTTAGAGTCTTAGCCTAGAGTTTTTGATAGAGTTCTAGTTTAGTTTAGTTTTAGTTAAGAGTTTGATGTTTTACCTTAGAGTCATAGCTTAGAGTTTTAGTTAGAGTTCTAGTTTCGTTTAGTTTTAGTTAAGAGTTTAGAATTTTAGCTTAGAGTCTAAACTTAGAGTTTTTGTTAGAGTTCTAGTTTATTTTAGTTTTAGTTAAGAGTTTAGAGTTTTTAGCTTAGAGTCTTATTTTAGAGTTTTTGTTAAAGTTCTAGTTTAGTTTAGTTTTAGTTAAAAGTTTAGAGTTTTTAGCTTAGAGTCTTAGCTTAGAGTTTTTGTTAGAGTTCTAGTTTAGTTTAGTCTTAACTTAGAGTTTTTTGATAGAGTTCTAGTTTAGGTTAATTTTAGTTAAGAGTTTGGTGTTTTACCTTACAGTCTTAGCTTAGAGTTTTAGTTAGAGTTTTAGTTTAGTTTAGTTTTAGTTAAGAGTTTAGAATTTTAGCTTAGAGTTTTAGCTTAGAGTTTTTGCTAGAGTTCAAGTTTATTTTAGTTTTAGTTAAGAGTTTAGAGTTTTTAGCTTAGAGTCTTAGCTTAGAGTTTTAGTTAGAGTTCTAGTTTAATTTAGTCTTAACTTAGATTTTTTTTATAGAGTTCTAGTTTAGTTTAATTTTAGTTAAGAGTTTGATGTTTTACCTTTGAGTTTCAGTTAGAGTTCTAGTTTAGTTTAATTTTAGTTAAGAGTTTGGTGTTTTACCTTAGAGTCTTAGCTTAGAGTTTTAGTTAGAGTTCTAGTTTAGTTTAGTTTTAGTTAAGAGTTTAGAATTTTAGCTTAGAGTCTTAGCTTAGAGTTTTTGTTAGAGTTCTAGTTTATTTTAGTTTTAGTTAAGAGTTTAGAGTTTTTAGCTTAGAGTCTTAGCTTAGAGTTTTTGTTGAAGTTCTAGTTTAGTTTAGTTTTAGCTAATAGTTTAGAGTTTTAGCTAAGAGTCTTAGCTTAGAGTTTTTGTTAGACTTGAAGTTTAGTTTAGTAATAGTTAAGAGTTTAGAGTTTTAGCTTAGACTCATAGCTTAGAGTTTTACTTAAAGCTGTAGTTTAGTTAAGTTTTAGTTAAGAGTTTCGAGTTTTAGCTTAGAGACTTAGCTTAGAGTTATAGTTTAGTTTTAGTTAAGAGTTTAGAGTTTTTTTAGCTTAGAGTCTTAGCTTAGAGTTTTTGTTAGTGTTCTAGTTTAGTTTAGTTATTGTTAAGAATTTAGAGTTTTAGCTTAGAGTCATAGCTTAGAGTTTTAGTTAAAGTTATAGTTTAGTAAAGTTATAGTTAAGAGTTTAGAGTTTTAGCTTAGTGTCATAGCTTAGAGTTTTTGTTAGAGTTCTAGTTCAGTTTAGTTTTAGTTAAGAGTTTCGAGTTTTAGCTGAGTCTTAGCTTAGAGTTTTTGTTAGAGTTCTAGTTTAGTTTAGTTTTAGTTTAGAGTTTTAGCTTAGACTTAGAGTTTCAATTAGAGTTCTAGTTTGGTTTAGTTAAAGTTATGAATTTAGAGTTTTAGCTTAGTGTCATAGCTTAGATTTTTACTTAAAGTTATAGTTTGGTTAAGTTTTAGTTAAGAGTTTCAAGTTTTAGCTGAGTCTTAGCTTAGAGTTTTTGTTAGAGTTCTAGTTTAGTTTAGTTTTAGTTAAGAGTTTAGAGTTTTAGCTTAGAGTCTTAGTTTAGAGTTTTTGTTGAAGTTCTAGTTTAGTTTAGTTTTAGTTTAGAGTTTTAGCTAAGACTTAGAGTTTCAATTAGAGTTCTAGTTTGGTTTAGTTTTAATTAAGAGTTTAGAGTTTTTAGCTTAGAGTCTTAGCTTAGTTTTATTTAGAGTTCTAGTTTAATTTAGTTTTAGTTAAGAGTTTAGAGTTTTACCATAGAGTCTTAGCTTAGAGTTTTAGTTAGAGTTAAAAGTTTACTTTAGTTACAGTTAAGAATTTAGATTTTTAGCTTAGAGTCATAGCTTAGCTTATGACTAATTAGCTTATGAGAGTTCTAGTTTATTTTAGTTTTAGTTAAGAGTTTAGAGTTTTTAGCTTAGAGTCTTAGCTTAGAGTTTTTGTTGAAGTTCTAGTTTAGTTTAGTTTTAGTTAATAGTTTAGAGTCTTAGCTTAGAGTTTTTGTTAGAGTTGAAGTTTAGTTTAGTAATAGTTAAGAGTTTAGATTTTTTTGCTTAGAGTCTTAGCTTAGAGTTTTTTTTAGAGTTGAAGTTTAGTTTAGTAATAGTTAAGAGTTTGACACTAAGCTAATGACACTAAGCTAAAACTCTAAATTCTTAACTTTAACTAAACTAAACTTTAACTCTAACTATAACTCTAAGCTAAGACTCTAAGCTAAAACTCTAAACTCTTAACTATTACTAAACTAAACTTCAACTCTAACATGAAACTCTAAGCTAAGACTCTAAACTATTAACTAAAACTAAACTAAACTAAACTAGAACTTCAACAAAAACTCTAAGCTAAGACTCTAAGCTAAAAACTCTAAACTCTTAACTAAAACTAAAATAAACTAGAACTCTAACAAAAACTCTAAGCTAAGACTCTAAGCTAAAATTCTAAACTCTTAACTAAAACTAAACTAAACTAGAACTCTAACTAAAACTCTAAGCTAAGACTCTAGGGTAAAACACTAAACTCTTAACTAAAAGTAAACTAAACTAGAACTCTAACTGAAACTCAAAGGTAAAACATCAAATTCTTAACTAAAATTAAACTAAACTAGAACTCTAACAAAAACTCTAAGCTAAGACTCTAAGGTAAAACTCTAAACTCTTAACTAAAACTAAACTAAACTAGAACTCTAACTAAAACTCTAAGCTATGACTCTAAGGTAAAACACTAAACTCTTAACTAAAAGTAAACTAAACTAGAACTCTAACTGAAACTCAAAGGTAAAACATCAAATTCTTAACTAAAATTAAACTAAACTAGAACTCTAACAAAAAATCTAAGCTAAGACTCTAAGGTAAAACTCTAAACTCTTAACTAAAACTAAAATAGAACTCTAACAAAAACTCTAAGCTAAGACTCAGCTAAAAATCTAAACTCTTAACTAAAACTTAACCAAACTATAACTTTAAGTAAAACTCTAAGCTATGACTCTAAGCTAAAAATATAAATTCTTAACTGTAACTAAAGTAAACTTTTAACTCTAACTAAAACTCTAAGCTAAGACTCTATGGTAAAACTCTAAACTCTTAACTAAAACTAAATTAAACTAGAACTCTAAATAAAACTAAGCTAAGACTCTAAGCTAAAAACTCTAAACTCTTAACTAAAACTAAACCAAACTAGAACTCTAATTGAAACTCTAAGTCTTAGCTAAAACTCTAAACTAAAACTAAACTAAACTAGAACTTCAACAAAAACTCTAAACTAAGACTCTAAGCTAAAACTCTAAACTCTTAACTAAAACTAAACTAAACTAGAACTCTAACAAAAACTCTAAGCTAAGACTCAGCTAAACCTCGAAACTCTTAACTAAAACTTAACCTAACTATAACTTTAAGTAAAAATCTAAGCTATGAAACTAAGCTAAAACTCTAAATTCATAACTTTAACTAAATCAAACTAGAACTCTAATTGAAACTCTAAGTCTAAGCTAAAACTCTAAACTAAAACTAAACTAAAGTAGAACTCTAACAAAAACTCTAAGCTAAGACTCAGCTAAAACTCGAAACTCTTAACTAAAACTAAACTGAACTAGAACTCTAACAAAAACTCTAAGCTATGACACTAAGGTAAAACTCTAAACTCTTAACTATAACTTTACTAAACTATAACTTTAACTAAAACTCTAAGCTATGACTCTAAGCTAAAACTCTAAATTCTTAACTATAACTAAACTAAACTAGAACACTAACAAAAACTCTAAGCTAAGACTCTAAGCTATAAAAACTCTAAACTCTTAACTAAAACTAAACTATAACTCTAAGCTAAGTCTCTAAGCTAAAACTCGAAACTCTTAACTAAAACTTAACTAAACTACAACTTTAAGTAAAACTCTAAGCTATGAATCTAAGCTAAAACTCTAAACTCTTAACTATTACTAAACTAAACTTCAACTCTAACAAAAACTCTAAGCTAAGACTCTAAGCTAAAATTCTAAACTCTTAACTAAAACTAAACTAAACTAGAACTCTAACTAAAACTCTAAGCTAAGACTCTAGGGTAAAACACTAAACTCTTAACTAAAAGTAAACTAAACTAGAACTCTAACTGAAACTCAAAGGTAAAGCATCAAATTCCTAACTAAAATTAAACTAAACTAGAACTCTAACAAAAACTCTAAGCTAAGACTCTAAGGTAAAACTCTAAACTCTTAACTAAAACTAAACTAAACTAGAACTCTAACTAAAACTCTAAGCTATGACTCTAAGGTAAAACACTAAACTCTTAACTAAAAGTAAACTAAACTAGAACTCTAACTGAAACTCAAAGGTAAAACATCAAATTCTTAACTAAAATTAAACTAAACTAGAACTCTAACAAAAACTCTAAGCTAAGACTCTAAGGTAAAACTCTAAACTCTTAACTAAAACTAAACTAGAACTCTAACAAAAACTCTAAGCTAAGACTCAGCTAAAAATCTAAACTCTTAACTAAAACTTAACCAAACTATAACTTTAAGTAAAACTCTAAGCTATGACTCTAAGCTAAAAATCTAAATTCTTAACTGTAACTAAAGTAAACTTTTAACTCTAACTAAAACTCTAAGCTAAGACTCTATGGTAAAACTCTAAACTCTTTACTAAAACTAAATTAAACTAGAACTCTAAATAAAACTAAGCTAAGACTCTAAGCTAAAAACTCTAAACTCTTAACTAAAACTAAACCAAACTAGAACTCTAATTGAAACTCTAAGTCTTAGCTAAAACTCTAAATTAAAACTAAACTAAACTAGAACTTCAACAAAAACTCTAAACTAAGACTCTAAGCTAAAACTCTAAACTCTTAACTAAAACTAAACTAAACTAGAACTCTAACAAAAACTCTAAGCTAAGACTCAGCTAAAACTCGAAACTCTTAACTAAAACTTAACCAAACTATAACTTTAAGTAAAAATCTAAGCTATGACACTAAGCTAAAACTCTAAATTCATAACTTTAACTAAACCAAACTAGAACTCTAATTGAAACTCTAAGTCTAAGCTAAAACTCTAAACTAAAACTAAACTAAACTAGAACTCTAACAAAAACTCTAAGCTAAGACTCAGCTAAAACTCGAAACTCTTAACTAAAACTAAACTGAACTAGAACTCTAACAAAAACTCTAAGCTATGACACTAAGGTAAAACTCTAAACTCTTAACTATAACTTTACTAAACTATAACTTTAACTAAAACTCTAAGCTATGACTCTATGCTAAAACTCTAAATTCTTAACTATAACTAAACTAAACTAGAACACTAACAAAAACTCTAAGCTAAGACTCTAAGCTATAAAAACTCTAAACTCTTAACTAAAACTAAACTATAACTCTAAGCTAAGTCTCTAAGCTAAAACTCGAAACTCTTAACTAAAACTTACCTAAACTACAACTTTAAGTAAAACTCTAAGCTATGAGTCTAAGCTAAAACTCTAAACTCTTAACTATTACTGAACTAAACTTCAAGTCTAACAAAAACTCTAAGCTAAGACTCTAAGCTAAAACTCTAAACTATTAACTAAAATTAAACTAAGCTAGAACTTCAACAAAAACTCTAAGCTAAGACTCTAAGCTAAAAACTCTAAACTCTTAACTAAAACTAAAATAAACTAGAACTCTAACAAAAACTCTAAGCTAAGACTCTAAGCTAAAATTCTAAACTCTTAACTAAAACTAAACTAAACTAGAACTCTAACTAAAACTCTAAGCTAAGACTCTAAGGTAAAACACCAAACTCTTAACTAAAATTAAACTAAACTAGAACTCTAACTGAAACTCAAAGGTAAAACATCAAACTCTTAACTAAAATTAAACTAAACTAGAACTCTATAAAAAAAAATCGAAGTTAAGACTAAACTAAACTAGAACTCTAACAAAAACTCTAAGCTAAGACTCTAAGCTAAAAACTCTAAACTTTTAACTAAAACTAAACTAAACTAGAACTTCAACAAAAACTCTAAACTAAGACTCTAAGCTAAAATTTCTAAACTCTTAACTAAAACTAAAATAAACTAGAACTCTAACAAAAACTCTAAGCTAAGACTCTATGATAAAATTCTAAACTCTTAATTAAAACTAAACTAAACTAGAACTCTAAACTTTTAACTAAAATTAAACTAAACTAGAACTTTAACAAAAACTCTAAGCTAAGACTCTAAGCTAAAAACTCTAAACTCTTAACTAAAACTAAAATAAACTAGAACTCTAACAAAAACTCTAAGTTAAGACTCTAAGCTAAAATTCTAAACTCTTAACTAAAACTAAAATAAACTAGAACTCTAACAAAAACTCTAAGCTAAGACTCTAAGTTAAAATTCTAAACTCTTAACTAAAACTAAACTAAACTAGAACTCTAACTAAAACTCTAAGCTATGACTCTAATGTAAAACATCGAACTCTTAGCTAAAACTAAACTAAACTACAACTCTATCACAAACTCTAAGCTAAGACTCTAAGCTAAAAAACTCTAAACTCTTAACTAAAACTAAACTAAAACTATAACTCTAAGCTAAGTCTCTAAGCTAAAACTCTAAACTATTAACTAAAACTAAACTAAACTAGAACTTCAACATAAACTCTACGCTAAGACTCTAAGCTAAAAACTCTAAACTCTTAACTAAAACTAAAATAAACTAGAACTCTAACAAAAACTCTATGCTAAGACTCTAAGCTAAAACACCAAACTCTTAACTAAATTAAACTAGAACTCTAACTGAAACTCAAAGGTAAAACATCAAACTCTTAACTAAAATTAAACTAAACTAGAATTCTAACAAAAAAAGTCTAAGTTAAGACTCTAAGCTAAAACTCGAAACTCTTAACTAAAACTTAGCCAAACTAAAACTTTAAGTAAAACTCTAAGGTATGACTCCAAGCTAAAACTCGAAACTCTTAGCTGTAACTAAACTAAACTTCAACTCTAACTAAAACTCTAAGCTAAGACTCTAAGCTAAAAACTCTAAACTCTTAACTAAAACTAAACTAAACTAGAACTCTAACAAAAACTCTAAGCTAAGACTCTAAGCTAAAACTCGAAACTCTTAACTAAAACTTAACCAAACTATAACTTTAAGTAAAATTCTAAGCTAAGACTCTAAGCTAAAACTCTAAATTCTTAACTGTAACTAAACTAAACTAAACTAGAACTCTAAATAAAACTCTAAGCTAAGACTCTAAGCTAAAAACTCTAAACTCTTAATTAAAACTAAACTAAACTAGAACTCTAACAAAAACTCTAACTAAAACTAAGACTAAACCAAACTAAACTAAAACTAAACTTTTAACTAAAACTAAACCAAACTAAAACTCTAAGCTAAAAGTATGGGTACTTCAACTTGTAAAATGGGTTTGGGAGGGACATTAAGAAAGGAACTGGTTCTGAAATGCCTTTTGAAAAGTATTTCTTGGTGTTGGGGCATTCAAAAGCTGTAAAGTAAAGTTGTGGGTGAAAAGGATGGGTACTTCAACTTGTAAAATGGGTTTAGAAGGGACATTAAGAAAATAACTTGTTCTGAAATGCCTTTTGAAAAGTATTGCTTGGAGTTGGGGCATTCAAAAAGCTGTAAAGTAAAATTTTGTGTAAGAAGGATGGGAACTTCAACTTGTAAAATAGGTTTAGAATGGACATTAAGAAAATAACTTGTTCTGAAATGCCATTTGAAAAGTATTGCTTGGTGTTGAAGCATTCAAAAGCTGTAAAGTAAAGTTGTGGTTGAAAAGTATGGGTACTTCAACTTGTAAAATGGGTTTGGGAGGGACATTAAGAAAAGAACTTGTTCTGAAATGCCTTTTGAAAAGTATTTCTTGGTGTTGGGGCATTCAAAAGCTGTAAAGTAAAGTTGTGGGTGAGAAGGATGGGAACTTCAACTTGTAAAATGAGTTTAGGAGGGACATTAAGAGAGGAACTGGTTCTAAAATGGTCTTTGAAAAGTATTGCTTGGTTTTGGGACACCCAAAAAGCTGTAAAGTATAGTTGTGGGTGAAAAAGATAAGTACTTCAAGTTGCAAAATGGGTTTAGGAGGGACATTCAGAAAGTAACTTGCTCTGAAACGGTCTTTGAAAAGTATTTCTTGGTGTTGAGGTATCCTAAAAGCTGTAAAGTATAGTTGTGAGTGAAAAAGATAAGTACTTCAAGTTGGAAAATGGGTTTAGGAGGGACATCAAGAAAGTAACTTGCTTGTCTTAGTCGATTACGTCATTCTATGCCCATAAATGAATTCCCGTCATGATCTTCTGATATGGTTCTACCGATTATGTAATCAATTTCTCAGAAATCCATTTGTCCTAGTTGATTACGTCATTCTATGCCCATAAATGGATTCCCGTCATGATCTTCTGATAGGGTTCTACCGATTATGTAATCAATTTCTCAGAAATCAATTTTTCATAGTTGATTACGTCATTCTATGCCCATAAATGGATTCCCGTCACGAGCTCCTTATAGGGTTCTACCGATTATATAATCAATTTCTCGGGAATTCGCTCCCTTCGATTACGCAATCAATATATGTCTTCCCCACCTTCCCCTTAGAAACATCAAATTAATTCCCCTTTCGTTAATCAATAATTCCCCTTAGAAACAACAAATTAATTCCCATTTCGTGACCTATCAATCAATCTTGACATCACCTGTCAGACATTATTAAACTTTGCCTGGAA
The DNA here is from genome assembly GCA_027921565.1 of Artemia sinica. Lineage (NCBI taxonomy): Eukaryota > Metazoa > Arthropoda > Branchiopoda > Anostraca > Artemiidae > Artemia > Artemia sinica. The sequence continues at coordinate 73,657,064 of CM051258.1, forward strand.
GCAATTTGATTAATGATTGACAGTACCTGTCAGACATTATTAAACTTTGCCCGGAAACAATTTGATTAATGACTGACAGCACAGGTGTTCCAAATTCCCAATCGCTTTAATTAACCACGTGTTCTCCCTAGGGAGGCTATGCCCATATTTGGTGTTAAAAAAAGTTGTAGGTGGCAGCAGGGGTGAGCAATGACAGACATAAATGTGAGAAAGTTCCTGCTTTTGAAATTCTCACTGACAAAAACCATAAAACATCCATGAAAAACATCAAATAAATCGACCAACACACATAACCATCCATGAAAACATCCATAAATTGACAAAATTCCTGTTTTTTCATTCTCACTGACAAAAACCATAAACCACGTGGTTCTATGCCCATATATGAACTCCCGGTCGGAGTTATAGGGTCATCTCTACTGGCTTGGGGTGCAAAAAACTTGAGTCACGGGATTCAGAACCATATTTTTTATTAGTAAATGCCTGAAATATTTCTTAGGGGGGAGGGGGTTTTAGCGTTGTCGGTGAGGGAGGGGTGTTTAATATCATCCATAATTTACCAATGCGGTATGCATTGTCATTGATTCATATACTTTAGAACTTAAAGGTTACTCAGGAGGTGGAACCTATTGTTAGGATATTTTTTTATGCATAAATTTATCTTAATGAAAAAGGGGTATTTCCTTAAAAGCTCTTAATATGATTTAAATTCCATCTAGTATCACTCCCGCTACCCTAGTCTCTGAGGGGTTGTAGGCTAGAAGCCCCTCCCCCCGTTTTCTATAATAGATGGTTCTTTTTTTGCGTAAATGATAATATGACACTTTCATCTTTTATTTTTGTCGTGTTTCTTAGCTGTCTTTTTTATGTTTTATTGCTCGTCAATTGGTTTTTATTTTCATTGTCAGTGTTTTTAAGATTTATTGTTTGGGACAAGTAAGACACGCATTTCCCCTTTATTAATATTTTGAAAGCAAATACCTCGGGGAGTGTATCAAATTTGGTAGTAAACGCGCCGTTCTAACGAAAGCCAAAAAATGGGGTATCTCAGATGTCGTGCAATAGTTTATTTTAGAATATGGTTCAATAGAAAATAGGCTACAGCAAAATAAGAATGCCATAGATTGCTCTATAAAACAAAATAAAACACCAGAAACGTTTGAGTCAGCTGTTGCAGAACATGTTTATAAATTTCCTCATCACAATATTTTATTTGATCAAACAAAAATAGTATATACGTCTGTAGGACTTTTACAAAGCTTCGGGGAAATTATAGAAATAAAAATGATAATATATGGGGGTATTAGTATGAATAGAGATGAAGGGGATTTTAGGATCAATGCAATTTTTAATAGTTTAATTAAAAAGCAGGTAAGATTTTCAACCAGTGCTGATTTTAATAATAGTTCTGAAACGAAAGATGACCTTGCGAACAAAGGTCAGACCGGGTTAAATGCTGGGAAAAGTAAACGAACTGTAGCTAAGCTTGCAAGCAAAAGAATCCGTTCAATTTATAATTCAAACATTGGGTGATGAACTTGTGTCATCTAATTAGGGGTTATGGGCCGGGGGTTAGCTGACCTTATTGTTTTGGTTCAAGTATAAATATATTTTCATTTTTGATAAATTTGCATCTATATACTGTTGAGAAGGCGTGTTTCAATCAATATAAACATTCGATTTTGTTTAAACGCCAGTTAATGGAAGTGTTTATTTAATATGTGAGTTTTGTTTTCCTATTTATTTATATTTTTCTTCTGTTTGTTTAGTATGTTTTTATGTTGATTTAAGTTAAGTTTTTAAAATGAATATTTTTTATTTCATTTTTTTTCCGCTGAGAAAGGCTCCCGGACGTGGGGCCGAAATATTCGGAGTATCTTTGTTTAATCAAGTGTTTTATTTGTATTCACTGCTTTATAAAAATTAAAACCCGTTTTTCTTGTTTAAACTTTTTGTATACGGGGGTATTTTTTTCGGGGGGGGGGGGGATTTTCTGCAGGGGTATTTTCCGGAGGGGTATTTTCCGGGGGGTATTCGCCGGGGGGGGGGAGGGGGTAAACTCCGGTCACCAAAATGGATAAAAATCATTCATTATTACATTTGAATTTTCTACATAACCTCCTTCAATGAAAAATCACTTCTCCAAGTTACGATTTCATCGTTTTAGACTAATTTTAGGGAAATGTAGAGATATGTTCAACCTTCTAAAACTTCCACAAGCACAGCTCGTTCACAGTCATAGAACACGGTTGTCATACCCCTGTTGACAAAAATTTCACGTATTTTTGGAATACCCCTCGTATTATTGCATTTTGTGGTACCGGGACGGTGAATTTAGACCCAAAAGCTTGAGTTGAAAATGAGGACGATAAACGTGCAAAGTTGTATTGGTAGCTCATTAAAAATAGATAATCGAAATTTATATGGTTCGAAGTCATATTATACGGTATAAGTCACAAAACCTTTTGATAGATACAGAAATTATACTTAGGTTTTGAAACCTTGAAAATCTTCGTTAGGAAAGTAATTACTACTAGAATACCAAAAAAATTGATGCACGACACCAATGTTAAAAGGTAATTCGTAGTGTGCAGTCTATTTTTAATATTCAACAGCGTATATGATTTCTTAAAAATTCGAAAATACACTGGATGAATCAGGAAGATTTTACCTATAAATTCTTTGTAATCCTTTTCCAGGAACAGTTGAACACTCAACTATAGAGTTTAAAATTTGCCAGTCAAGAAGGTGGATGGAATGATTTTTGGGAAAACAATTTTTTTTCTATGGATAAAACTGGCCATGGATTAAATTGCCGAGGATATTGAAGATGCAGCTAGACGTCATAATAGAACAATACTGTAATGGCATGTTAATAAATTGAGAGGAAGTAGTCAATATAGACTTATCCGTAGTCAATATGAATTAGGAATAAAGAAAGAGTTAAAGAGAAGTGGGCAGAACATTTTGAGAATGTGCTAAACTAAGACAGAGTTGCAGGAAAAAATATATAGGAAAACAAAAAAGCTTGCGATAGCTTGGTTGTGAAGGAAGATTTGTTTTGTGAGGGAGAATTATCAACGATACTAAAAGGATTAAAAAATAATAAGGTCCCATCTGCTGATACTGTGGTAAATGAGTTTCTTAAATATGGTGGCTCTGAGTGAGTGTTGTAATTATTGAGGCATTAGACTGTTAGGTTGCAAATTACTTAGTAATAAGAAATTTTTTAGACTGAAAGGTTTTGAAGACAAAGTGATAATATAAAAACAGCTTAGTTTTAGAAAGGGTAGAGGACGTGATGACCAAATTTTTATTCTTAGGTGAATATTTGAGAAGTGCCTGAGTTATCAAATACCTTTTTGGTCCTCAGTTTCAAAGATTATGAGCAAGCTTTCGATTATGTTGATTGAAGAGCTTGAAGGTCTTATCCTTATATGGCATACCAGACAAATTGATTAGTGCTGTGTACGAGAACGACGCTACTGCATTTATGGTAGAAAATGAGGTTAACAGTTGGTTTTGTATTAAATCAGGAGTTAAGCAGGGTTGTGTATTTTCCCTGTTAATATGGATTACTTTGATAGAATTTGTCTTAAGAAGCACAAGAAAGGCAATGGGAGATCACGGAGTCAAATGGGGAGGCAAAACTTCCATGGACTTACGCTATGCGTATGATTTAAACACCCTAGATGAAAGTGTGATAAAAATTAATGAGCTTTTAGAGGTTTTGTGAGTTTAGGGTGCTAGACTAAAGTCTAGCCCCCTAAAGTCTAGCAGGTTTGAAAATTTATGTTAAGAAGACTAAGTCGCCAAGGCTAGGAGTGAGTGAAGATGAAAAGGTGACTTTGGACAACCAAAAGATTTATAAGGGGGACAGCTATGCTTTCCTTGGTAGTATTATTTTTAAAGACGGTGGGGGCAGTGAAGATTTTAGAAGAAAAATAGCCAAGGCTCAGGGTTTTGTTTTCAGAGTTGAAAAAAGTTTGGAAGAATAGGAAGATAACTCTGCATATATTGGAAGCTACAGTGATGACCGTGGTCAAATATAGTTCTAAGGCACGGGTGTGACCTTCATCATGCAATTGATGAAGGTTCGCTAGATATTTTCCAGAGACATTACCTACACATTTTTCTGGTTACCCGGCTGACTGACCGTATTTCAAACACTAGGCTTGACGAAGAGTGCGACTCAATCCCACTTTCTATGGCTATAACGAGAGAAATGTTGAAATGGCTTGGACACGTTCTGTAGATAAAGGATGACGGATTGTCGAAAATTATTCTTTTTTTTCAGCTGTCTAGGGCTAGACGGAAAACAGGTTGTCCACGGCTGAGGTGGGAGGATTTCATAAAAAAGATTTAAGGGAAATGGTGTAAACAGAAAAGCTTTTAATTGATTGGGATGGAGGAGGAGCGTGCGTACCTGTATTGGCTTCAGGCGGCTTGATTTTGCGTTTATTTGTTAGTAGTAGTGGTAGTTGATAGTATTAAAATATTTAAAATATCTTAAGAATATATATTGCATACTACAGAAAAGCGTTTTTTAACCCCCGTATATCCCCATAGGGTAAATAGTTTCTAAGGATTTTCGCACACTAAAACAGACAATAGGGAGATTTTGTCCATTTTAAATACATATTAAATAGATAACAAGGTCTTAAAACTAATATTTCAATGAAGCAAGACGAAAAAAGATATAAAACTAAAAAAAAATGCTTACCATCTGTAGTAGTTATTGCGGACAGAGTGCCTACTTCTGGTACTGTTGTTGTCACGGGAGTTATGATAGGAGTTGCAGTTGTTGTTGGAGTTGTAGGAGTGATCGTAGTAGTTGGTGTGGTTGTCATTGATGTTGTGGTAGGAGTAGTACTTATTGTAGATGTGGTAGTAGGGCTAGTTGTTGTTGTGGGAGTAGTTATTGCAGAAGACGTAGTTGAAGGACTTGTAGTTGTAATAAATTGGGGGGGGGTGACAGGTTTTTATCGTAGGAGTCGTTGTTGTTGTGGATGAAGTATTAGGAGTATTTGTTTTTGTAGAAGACGTTGTTGTAGGAGTTGTAGCTGTAGATGCCGTTGTTGTTTTTGTTGGAGTTGTTGTTGTAGGAATTGTTATTGTAAGATTTGTTGTTGTAGGAGTTGTTTTTGTTGTAGACGTAGGTGTTGCAGTTGTTGTAGACGTAGTTGTTGGAGTTGTTGTTGTAGGACTTGTAGTCGTAGTAGTTCGAGAGGTTGTCACAGATGTTGTAGAAGAAATCATGGTTGTAGTGGATGTAGTAGTGGGGGTTGTTGTTGTTGTTGTTGTTGTTGTGGGAGTTGTTGTTGTAGAATAAGTAGTTGTAGGAGTTGTAGGGGTAGGACTTGTAGCCGTAGTGGTTGTCACAAAAGTTGTGGTGGGAGTCATAGTTGTAGTAGATGAAGTACTAGAGGCCGTGGTTGTTGTAGAAGACGCAGGTGTAGAATTTGTAGTTGTAGAGGATTTAGTAGTAAAGGCTCTTGTTGTTGTTGGAGTTGTTGTTGTAGAAAATTTAGTAGTAGGGGATGTAGTTGTTTTTGTTTTTTGTTGTTGTTGTAGTTGTTTTCGTTGTTTTGTTGTGGAGTTGTTGTTTTTTGTTGTTGGAGACGTAGTTGAAGGAGTTGTTGTTGTTGTATGAGTTGTAGTTGTAATAGTCGAAGTAGAAGTTGAAGTTGATTCCGAAGTTGTTGTTATAGTGTTAGAAGATGTGATAAGTTCGTTAGCTAAAAAAAAAAAGTATATTAAACTGAAAACTTTTTAAGTATAAGAAAACTTTACCTCATAAACATAAAATCTATGTATTTTATTTCTAGGTTTGAAATGTATCTCTTACAAAAAACAAAGTTTTTCCAAGAAAAGCAGAGAGCTGCATTCAACCAAAGACGAGGAGGGATAAGGGAAATAATATAATTTAAAGTTAAAGCCAAGAGAATTTACTGTCAATAAAGACCCTAAAATAAGGTCAAAACTAAGATGAATTGTATAAACTTTCAATGAACAAAAATTACCGCAAACAGGAGTAGGACAAACAGTCCCTAAGCCACCAAAAAGCCAAAGCATCAATAGCTTAATTGAAAGGTTTTATTTCGAGTAGTGTGTTTTATTTGTCACGTCATACATAGAAAAGAAACAAAATCATCATATTAATCAGCGGCTACTGAAAATTGACTGAATGTTTAATATACAGTAATGTCCATTCCTGGAAGGCTCAGAAATTTTGGATTTGTTACGATAAAAAATTTTTTTTTTAATATTTTATTTTCAGGAAAGTTTTTAAGACGCCTTGGCAGTTAGGTGGCTTAAAAGGTGTAATTCCCATAGCTTTTTGTGATATTTCTTATTCGTTTTAAGTTTGAGTTAATCTTTGATTGTAGTTTATGTTCATTTGGAGTGTAAATTTCACTTTGTTTTATTGGTTTTTGGTTTAATACGGCTCCTTACTTTTTGTTTGAGAAACTGTCTTAGAAATTTTTTTTAAGGTAATTTATATTCTCTTTTAACTGACTTAATTTTTTCGTTGGTTAATAAAGGGAATTTAATTTTTTTTTTCGGTTTTTCTGCATAAGAAATAAGATTTTGGCAAGCTATTTGTATTTCCAAAATTTGCCGTACACTTTAACAATAGTTGTAGCCTACTACAGAACTTCGGATGGATGAGCATGGTGAACGCTATTTAAATAACTGAATTGAAAATTTACACAATTTATTGCCTTCTAAAAGCTTAAAGGTATACTAACCCAAAATTTTACAAACTTAAATATAGAAAAATACTGATTGGCAATTCTTATAACAAGCATCTTATCCTATTTTTTTTTTACTGCTTGGTTTTGTAAATAAATGTATTTGAGCTCATTTATTAGAAATAATTTTGACTTTTTGTCTAAAAAATAAAAAAAAAATAAAATACCAAAATTAAAAACAACCATATTTGTTTCTGCTTGAGGTCCTCTTGACTCCAAAATTTTAATTGATGTGTCTGTACTGCAAGAAATGCTTACTAGATCAGCGAAAAAAAAAGGAATATAGCGCAATTTTATTCAATTGGCCAAATTTTCTAGTAACATTTACTGTCCTTGACAAACTTCCCCTGGTTCTTGAAAGTCATTAAATAAAAAAAAAACAAGTTTTTTAAACTGAAAGTAAGGAACGACGTTAAAACTTAAAACGAACAGAAATTATTCCGTATATGAAAGGGGCTGTCCCCTCCTCAACGCCTCGCTCTTTACACCAAAGTTTTTCATTGTTAAAAAAAATAGAGTTGTGAGAAAGTCAAACTTTAGCGTGAAGAGCGAGGCGTTGAGGAGGGGACAGCCCCTTTCATATACGGAATAATTTCTGTTCGTTTTAAGTTTTAACGTCGTTCCTTACTTTCAGTTAAAAAACTTTTTTTTATTTAATTTTTGAATGTTTTTGAATTAATGCAGGTTTTGATTTTGGCTCACCGTACATGAATAATTAAAAAAAAATTAATATTAATTTTACTTTTATTTGGTTAAATGGCTTTCTCGAAACCTGTTTAATTTTATTTACGAACATTTTTATTAGTAATAAATATACGTAACTTACGAATTAACTTACGTAACGAACCTCTATATTCTTATATTTTTAAAACTTATATTAGAGGGTTCGCCCCCCAGTCAATACCTTGCTCTTTAAGTTAAAGTTCGAATTTTGTTCTAATTCTTTAAAAATGACCCCTTAATCACAAATGCCGTTAATTAGAATAAATAGCTCTTATGAAAGTACTAAATAATCTTTGGCTTAAAGAGCGAGGTATTGACTAGGGGGTGAACCCTATCATATACGTAATATTTTCTGTCGTTTTAAGTTTTGATGTTGCTCCTTACTTTCAGTTAAAAAACTTGTTTTTTTTATATATAATTTCTGATCTTTATTTAAATAATGCTGGGAAATCCGGCGCCCCCTTCATAGCAATATCCCTTCTGCTATGAAAACTTCCTTCATGGTATGATCCTCCCACAAAGCCCCCGACTCACTCCCCCCCCCCCACAACCAGAAAAAATCCCCTCTGAAAACGTCTGTATAAGTAGAGATGCCTTATTGAGTCCGAACAGTACCACGTGGTTTATGGTTTTCTCAGTGAGAATGAAAAACAGGAATTTTCTCACTTGAAAAACCATGAATTTTGTCACATTTGTGGTTGTTTTCATGGATGGTTATGTGTGTTGTTCGATTTATTTGATGTTTTTCTCGGATGTCAACATCAAATTATGGATGTTTTATGGTTTTTGTCAGTGAGAATTTGAAAAACATGGTGACAGGACCACGTGGTTTATGGTTTTCTCACTGAGAATGAAAAAACAGGAATTTTCTCACTTGGAAAAACAGGAACTTTCTCACTTGGAAAACCATAAACCACGTGGTCCTGTCACGAGTAGCACCTGTGAGCTTGATTTACATAAAGTTCGCTGAGAGCGTGCACTTACAACAACAACAACATCAACCTTGGAACACCTGTGCTGTCGACCTCAATTCACCTATCGTGAATCAATAATTCCCCTTAGAAACAACAAATTAATTTCCCCTTTCTTGACAGATCAATCAATCAATGACATCATCTGTCAGACTTTAAAAATTTTCGCCTAGAAACATTTCTCCAGGAATAGATCCAAATCATTAATGTCTTTGCCTCGGGAACAGTTCTACGGGTCGAACTCCAAAGGATATTAATAACCAAAGGACATGGAAACAATTAGGCAAGAAACATCTTAGCGATGAATTGTTTTAGCGCGCGAAAAGGTTTCCTATTAATTTGAAATGCGTTAGCGCAGAGATGCCAATAACAAAGGAACACGCTGAATTTGCGTTTAGGGATTATTTGGGCGAAACCGTTTTAGACAGGTTATGGAACTATTTCGGCGAAACAGATAGAGACATTTTAAAAGAAGATTTTTGAAGAGATTTTAGAAGAGAATTTAATGGTGAAACTCTGTGGTCGTTATAATACACAAGTTTCATTTGAACAGTGTTGTGAGGTCCTCTAACCCAACCCCAAAGGGCTCCGATCCCCCCACCCCAACCCCGAAGGAAGCCCCCGGTCCTCAAAGGCCCCCCAAGCTCCCAAAGGCCCTCCACCGGTCCCCAAATGTCCCCCAGGCCCCCAACTGCCCGCCGGACACTCAAAGGCCCCCCAAGCTCCCAAAGGGCCACCGGCGCCCCAAAGGCCCTCCACCGGTCCCCAACTGCCCCTCCGGACCCCCAAAGGCCCTCCATGTGCCCCAAAGGCCCTCCCTGTGCCCCAAAGGTCCTCCTCCGGTCCCCAAAGGCCCATCGAGCTCCCAAAGGACCAACGGGGTCCCAAAGGCCCTCCACCGGTCCCCAAATGTCCCCCCAGGCACCCAAAGGCCCTCCCGAAGCCCCAAAGGCCCACCCAGACCCCCAAATGCCATCCCCAGACCCCCAAAGCCCATCCCCCGGTCCCCAAAGGTCCCCCCGAGCTCCCAAAGGACCACCGACCCTCAAGGGACCCACAGACCCTCAAAGGCTCTCCCCGAGCACCCGTCTTTCGTTGATGTGTGTTGTCTGAAACCTATGATTTGGGATGTGTAGTTTGCTACTTCAGGCTTTTCTGAGCTAAGGTTTCCTAGTATTTCCTAGGTGAATGTTGTCTGAAACCAATAGTTTGGGATGAGTAGTTTGCTATTTCAGGCTTTTATGAGCTAGGTTTCTTAGCCTTTCGTTGGTGTGTGTTGAGTGAAACTTATGATTTGGGATATGTAGTTTGCTATTTTTGACTTTTCTGAGTTGGATTTCTTAGTCTATCATAGGTGTGTGGTGTCTGAAACCTATGATTTGGGATGTGTAGTTTGCTATTTTCGACTTTTCTGAGCTGGATTTCTTAGTCTTTCATAGGTGTGTAGTGTCTGAAACCTATGATTTGGGATGTATAGTTTGCTATTTCAGGCTTTTCTGAGCTAAGGTTTTCTAGTATTTCGTAGGTGAATGTTGTCTGAAACCAATAGTTTGGGATGACTAGTTTACTATTTTTGACTTTTCTGAGCTAGGTTTATTAGTCTTTCGTTGGTGTGTGTTGACTGAAACCGATGATTTGGGATATGTAATTTACTATTTCTGACTTTTCTGAGCTGGATTTCTTAGTCTTTCGTAGGTGTGTGATGTCTGAAACCTATGATTTGGGGGTGTGTGGGTTGATATTTTTTGACTTTTCTGAGCTGGATTTCTTAGCCTTTCATAGGTGTTTGTTGTCTGAAACCTATAGTTTGGGATGACTAGTTTGCTATTTTTGACTTTTCTGAGCTAGGTTTCTTAGCCGTTCATAGGTGAGTGTTGTCTGAAACCTATGATTTGGGATATGTAATTTGCTATTTCCGACTTTTCATAACCGGATTTCTTAGTCTTTCGTAGGTGTGTGGTGTCTGAAACCTATGATTTGGGATGTGTGGGTTGCTATTTTTTTTACTTTTCTGAGCTGGATTTCTTAGCCATTCGTAGGTGTGTGTTGACTGAAACCTATGATTTGAGATGGTTAATTTGCTATTTTGACTTTTCTGAGCTAGATTTCTTAGCATATCATATGTGTGTCCTTTCAGAAAATTATGATTTGGGAGGTGTAGTTTGCTTTTTGGACTTTTCAGAGCTAGGATTCTCAGTCACTCATAGGTGTTTGTTGTCTGAAACTTCGAGTTTGGGATGAGTAGTTGGCTATTTCAGACTTTTCTGAGCTAAGGTTTCTTAGTATTTCGTAGGTGAATGCTGTCTGAAACTTATGATTTAGGATATGTAAATTACTATTTCGGGCTTTTCTGAGTTGGATTTCTTAGTCTTTCATAGGTGTGTAGTGTCTGAAACCTATGATTTGGGATGTGTAGTTTGCTATTTTCGACTTTTCTGAGCTAGGTTTCTTAGCCTTTCATAGGTATGTGTTGTCAGAACATTATGATTTGGGATGTGTAGTTTGCTATTTCAGGCTTTTCTGAGCTAAGGTTTTCTAGTATTTCGTAGGTGAATGTTGTCTGAAACCAATAGTTTGGGATGTGTAATTTGCTATTTCCGACTTTTCATAACCGGATTTCTTAGTCTTTCGTAGGTGTGTGGTGTCTGAAACCTATGATTTGGGATGTGTGGGTTGCTATTTCAGGCTTTTCTGAGTTGGATTTCTTAGTCTTTCATAGGTGTGTAGTGTCTGAAACCTATGATTTTGGGTGGGTGGATTGCTGCTTTTGACTTTTCTGAGCTGGATTTCTTAGCCTTTCATAGGTGTTTGTTGTCTGAAACCTATAGTTTGGGATGACTAGTTTGCTATTTTTGACTTTTCTGAGCTAGGTTTCTTAGCCGTTCATAGGTAAGTGTTGTCTGAAACCTATGATTTGGGATATATAATTTACTATTTCTGACTTTTCATAACCGGATTTCTTAGTCTTTCGTAGGTGTGTGATGTCTGAAACCTATGATTTGGGGGTGTGTGGGTTGATATTTTTTGACTTTTCTGAGCAGGATTTCATAGCCATTCGTAGGTGTGTGTTGACTGAAACCTATAATTTGGGATGGTTAATTTGCTATTTTTGACTTTTCTAAGCTAGATTTCTTAGCCTTTCATAGGTGTGTCCTTTCAGAAAATTATGATTTGGGAAGCACACAAAAACTTACACATGCACACGAAAACTTACATGCACACAAAAACTTAAATGCACACAAAAACTTACACACACACACACAAAACTTACACACACACACACACGAAAACTCACACACACACGCCAAAACTTACACACACACAAAAACTTACACACACACACACACACACACACACAAAAACTTACACATGAACACAAAAAAACTCACACACACACGCACAAAAACTTACACACACACACTCACAAAACTTACACATACACACACGAAAACTTACACACACACGCCAAAACTTACACACACAAAAACTTACACATGCACACGAAAACTTACACACACACACACACGAAAACTTACACACACACGCCAAAACTTACACACACACACACACACACACAAACTTACACACACACACACACACACAAAAACTTACACATGCACACGAAAACTTACATGCACACAAAAACTTACATGCACACAAAAACTTACACACACACACACACACACAAAACTTACACACACACACACACACACGAAAACTCACAAACACACACGCCAAAACTTACACACACACAAAAACTTACACACACACACACACACACACATACACAAAAACTTACACATGAACACAAAAAAAACTCACATACACACACGCCAAAACTTACACACACACAAAAACTTACACACACACACACACACATACACAAAAACTTACACATGAACACAAAAACTCACACACACACACGCACAAAAACTTACACACACACACACACACAAAACTTACACACACACACACGAAAACTTACACACACACGCCAAAACTTACACACACAAAAACTTACACACACGCACACACACACACACAAACTTACACACACACACACAAAAAACTTACACACACAAAAACTTACACACACACACACACACACACACACACACACACACAACTTACACAAACACACAAAAACTTATATCCACACGCAATAGCTTAGACACAAAAAACTTACACACACACACACACAAAAACTTACACACACGCACAAAAACTTACACACACACACACACACACACACACACACAAACACACACACACACACACACACACACACACACAAAAACCTAATTAAGTTAGGTTAGGTTAAGTTAGGTTAGGATAGGTTAGATTAAGTTAGGTTAGGCTAAGTTAGGTTAGGCTAGGTTAGCCTACGTACGCGCGCGTACGTAGGCTAACCTAGCCTAACCTAACTTAGCCTAACCTAACTTAATCTAACCTATCCTAACCTAACTTAACCTAACCTAACTTAATCTAACCTATCCTAACTTAACCTAACCTAACTTAATCCAATCTAACCTAACCAA
>CM051258.1:73675050-73820050 GCA_027921565.1 Artemia sinica
GGGACCGGTGGAGGGCCTTTGGGGCGCCGGTGGCCCTTTGGGAGCTTGGGGGGCCTTTGAGTGTCCGGGGGGCAGTTGGGGGCCTGGGGGACATTTGGGGACCGGTGGAGGGCTTTTGGGAGCTTGGGGGGCCTTTGAGGACCGGGGGCTTCCTTCGGGGTTGGAGTGGGGGGATCGGAGCCCTTTGGGGTTGGGTTAGAGGACCTCACAACACTGTTCAAATGAAACTTGTGTATTATAACGACCACAGAGTTTCACCATTAAATTCTCTTCTAAAATCTCTTCAAAAATCTTCTTTTAAAATGTCTCTATCTGTTTCGCCGAAATAGTTCCATAACCTGTCTAAAACGGTTTCGCCCAAATAATCCCTAAACGCAAATTCAGCGTGTTCCTTTGTTATTGGCATCTCTGCGCTAACGCATTTCAAATTAATAGGAAACCTTTTCGCGCGCTAAAACAATTCATCGCTAAGATGTTTCTTGCCTAATTGTTTCCATGTCCTTTGGTTATTAATATCCTTTGGAGTTCGACCCGTAGAACTGTTCCCGAGGCAAAGACATTAATGATTTGGATCTATTCCTGGAGAAATGTTTCTAGGCGAAAAAGTCTGACAGATGATGTCATTGATTGATTGATCTGTCAAGAAAGGGGAAATTAATTTGTTGTTTCTAAGGGGAATTATTGATTCACGATAGGTGAATTGAGGTCGACAGCACAGGTGTTCCAAGGTTGATGTTGTTGTTGTTGTAAGTGCACGCTCTCAGCGAACTTTATGTAAATCAAGTTCACAGGTGCTACTCGTGACAGGACCACGTGGTTTATGGTTTTCCAAGTGAGAAAGTTCCTGTTTTTAAAACATCCATAATTTGATGTTGACATCCGAGAAAAACATCAAATAAATCGAACAACACACATAACCATCCATGAAAACAACCATAAATGTGACAAAATTCATGTTTTTCCAAGTGAGAAAATTCCTGTTTTTTCATTCTCACTGAGAAAACCATAAACCACGTGGTACTGTTCGGACTCAATAAGGCATCTCTACTTGTATACTTCCGAATAACCAATACTATATGTTAATATTGGGTAAAGTTCATAACTTTCAGCCCTCCCCCCGGGGACTTCTGGGGATTAAGTCATTTTAAAAGACAGAATTATCATATTTTCGAACATGCTGAAACAAATGGCTATCTCAAACTTTTGTTCAGGTGACTTTGGGAAAAAAATGACCGTGGGAGGGGGCCTAGTTGCCCTCCATTTTTTTTTTGGTCACTTAAAAAGGGTATTAGATCTTTTAAGTTCCGTTCGAATGAGCCCTCCCTCGATATTCTAGGACCACTGGGTCGATACGATCACCCCTGGGAAAAAAATAAAAAATAAATAAATAAAAATAAACACGCATCCGTGATCTTTCTTCTGGCAAAAAAATACAAAATTCCACATTTTTGTAGATAGGAGCTTGAAACCTCCGCAGTAGGGTTCTCTGATACGCTGAATATGATGGTGTGATTTTCATTAAGGTTCTACAATTTTTAAGGGGTCTTTCCCCCTTTTTTTGAAAATCAGCCAAATTTTCTCAGGCACGTAACTTTTGATAAGTAGGATTAAACGTGATGAAACTTATATATTTGAAATCAGCATTAAAATCTGATTCTTTTGATGTATCTATTGGTACCAAAATTCCGTTTTTTACAGTTTCGGTTACCATTTAGCCGGGTCGCTCCTTACTTACCGTTCGTTACCACGAACTGTTTGAAAATTTAAAATTTACGTGGTCCCCCAATCTAATTCTCTCTCAAAGTTCTAACTGGGTCCCTTGAGCCATTAAATTATTGCTTTAGTCCTACGAGAGATTCTATAGATACGCTCTTTGGACAACCTGGATTCACGATGTGCTTTGATGTAGTTTAAAATTCCCTAAATGCTTCAGTTTATTACCCTAAGCCATTCCTGAGATATTATAAATGCCCTCTTTTAACAGCCTGAGCACATATTGTGAGTTTTGGCTAAACTTAAAATCTCCCTCAGCCTTCCCTGATACATTTAATTTAATATCCCTACGCCATTTCTGACATATTGCAAATGGGCCATTTTGGCAGCCTGGGACATCCACCTAAGCATTCCTCGAGGTTTTAACCTAATGCTATAAGCTGTTATTGCGATAATGCCGATATCCCCTTTTGACATCCTTAAAATAAAGCAGTTTCATTTTGATTAGGTTCAATATCTTTCTCAACATTTAAACCAATGGTACTAGAAAATCAAGAAAGGGCCCATTTAAACAAAAATTAAAAGTTCTAATGTCAATTTTAAGTAACCAAAAAGTATTTTGCCCTGGGAAAATGAAATTTTCTACCATTTTGCGGCACTGAATCACAATTTTGTACAAAAGAGGGCCAAATTGTTATCATTTGACAACTAGGATGCAATATCTTTTTTTGTTTATTTAATGTCCCACTCAACTTTCCCCGTAACTTATAACGCATTAACGTCGGCCGTTCATAATAAGTTGGAGATAC
Organism: Artemia sinica; assembly: GCA_027921565.1. NCBI lineage: Eukaryota > Metazoa > Arthropoda > Branchiopoda > Anostraca > Artemiidae > Artemia > Artemia sinica. The sequence continues at coordinate 73,677,573 of CM051258.1, forward strand.
CCATTTGAACAACTTGCATACTCAATTTGCTTTTTGATTTCATTCCACATTCTCCTCAACATTGCCAGAGAGTTACATTTTAATGCCCTTACATTGTTTTGAATACCCAGGATCAAATATATTCCCTTTCCTAATACTCTAAGGTCTTTACCCTTCCACCAGGGATTTTTAGTGGGTGGGTGGAGGCTAATCTCCGGGGGCCTAGTCAATGGAATTTTTGCCTATTTTGAACAAATGGCTTAAAGATTTTACTGGATGTTATTGGTGGGACGGCAGAAAAGAAGGGCGTTGGAAGAGGATGATTATCCTTCAGTCTCTTTTCAGACTGTTATGAATGTCACAGGCACTTTCGATTTTCAGTCGAAAGAAACATAGAAAGAGAACTCCTTCCATACAAAGTAGCCTTGGGAAAAAAACTACATTGAAGCTATATTGTTCTTTACGAACAGCTTGCACTGCCTATAATCTTGAGGCCAAAACGGAATTGCTAATTGTGTGAATTAAAAATGGTTAAACTTCCCAATCATTATTTGAGATTTTTTTTTTTTTTAATGTACTTCATTTTTGGGAGTACACGGCTCCGGGAACATAATCAATTAGGATTTTTCCATTTCATATGAACACTTTATTTCAGTTGGTTATTGATTTCTAAAATTAAGAATTCTAAAAATTAATAATATCGTTAAATATTGAGTGATAAATATTTTTAAATTATCTGCCCTGGCCCAGGCTACAATCGAGTCAGTAATTCATTTTAAAAACAAGCAAAGACCAAGCTAAGGGCTAATTCGGTATAGAAACTAGCTAAGTTTTTAATAAATGCTAAAACACTGCACGTCCTGCCTCAGAATAAAAGCAAGCTTTTATAAAAGAAACCTATTGTTCTTTACTCAGCATAAAACAAGCTTAACAAGGCTGCAAACTGCAGATTTCTTTGGTACGAACATGGTCTCATTTCCCTATGCGTTGCAAAGATTACCATAAACAAGCTAGGTCCCACTAGATGCAAAAACAAGAAATCCCCCTAATTCGGTGCAATATAAGTCAAAACTGGTTGAAAAAATGTCGAAGTCCAAGCTACGAATTTAATTGGTTCCAAAACGAAATATTTCCTATATGTGTGCAAAATTTGGGCTACTCAAAGTTCTGATTATGATGACACTGTGCGGTAACTACCGAAGTAATAATGCAGCCCTAACACGGTTTAAGTCCTGGAAAAATAAGCTGAAACCCAGTGTAAAATTGAGAAATGTACTGTCTGGTGCTATGTAACTTTAGTTCTGACTCAGGTTGGTTAATACAAAATAAGCAAGTCCAGACCATGTACAACAACGAACTGAGTCCACATTCTTTGTAAAGTGATCCCAATCATGACTCAGTGTAAAAGCTTGGTGGTCCTACATCAGTTCAGGCTATTAAAGCCATTGATTATTGCAAAACTGACCAAAATAGTTCCGACATTGTATTACACTAATCTCTACACTAAGTGACGTTTTGATTTTCAATGAGTAAATTTTGACTAGAGTTGATGATGCGTCTATAGATTTGAATGGTATTTGAGTAAAGCCTTGTGATAAGTTGGCATATCTCGGTCTCCCAATTGGTAAGAATCTTAAGAAAACTAAGCAACTAATGTTGGAAAATATGGAGAGTAAAATTCGTCGTCCATATGGTCCGATTGTAAGTTCCCAATTCCATTTGAATAGAGCCCTTCTTGCAAAGATTTATAAAAGTATAGCCCTGCCACATATTCTTTATTTAGTGCCGTTTTACTGAATATTTAGTGAATTTGATCGTCTTAGAATGAAGCGTGCGTTTTTTAGATATGCTAAGTTTCTACGGCGAGTCCCTCCGTGGACCCGTAACTCGTACCTTATGAGAAAATATAGCCTATCGGATCCATGTGTCAAGCTATGTGAGCTTAATGCTCATATGTGCAGGAAACTGGCCATGAATGGCAAATTGTCATTTTTTGTTGTTTAATGTTGGTTTTTTGCTTTTGATTGTTTGATTTTCTTCTCTTTTCTTTGTTTTGAATGCACTCCATCCTTCTTTTTCTTTTTGTATGATGGGTCATAAATAAATACATACATACATACAATAGTACTACACTAAAGTCGAAGCTGCAAAATTTTGGAATCGTGATAAAAAACAACAACAACAAAGCGAGTAGAGAGGGGGGTGCTACTCCCACGCCCACACCATATATGGGCATAGAGTCCCTAGGAAGAACACGTGGTAATGTCAGTCCCACGCCCACACCAAATATGGGCATGGAATCCCCAGGGAGAACACCTGTGCTGTCAGTCTGAGAATTGTTTCCGGGCAAAAGTTTATTAATGTCTGACAGATGACGTCAAGGTTAATTAATGTCTTTGGAGTTTGTCAAAGAGAATTGTTTCCGGGTGAAGATTATTAATGTCTGACAGGTGACGTCAAGGTTGATTGTTTCCGGGCGAATATTTTGATCTTAGAGATGAAGAGATTAACGCGGGAAAGGGTTTCCTAGTAATTTGAAATGTGACAGCGCAGGGATGCCAAAAACAAAAGGAACACGCAGAAATTACGTTTAGGGATTATTTGGGCGAAACCGTTTTAGACATTTTAGGGAATTATTTCGGCGAAACAGTTAGAGACATTTTAAAAGATGATTTTAGAAGAGGTTTTAGAAGAAGATTTTAGGGTGAAACTCTGTGGTCGTTATAATAAACAAGTTCCATTTGAACAGTGTCGTGAGGTCCCCTACCCCAACCCCAAAGGGCTCCGATCCCTCTACCCCAACCCCAAAGGGCCCCGATTCCCCTACCCCAACCCGAAGGAAGCCCCCGGTCCCCAAAGTTCCCCCGGTCCCCAAGGTCCCCCGGGCTCCCAAAGGACCACCCGGTCCCCAAAGGACCCCCTGGACCCCCAAAGGCCCTCCCGGGTCCCCAAAGAGCCCCATCCCCATTTTGTTAATACTTTTTTGCGCATTTGAGACACAGAAGGGTCCCCACATTTCAAAAGGCTTTATTATATTTTTCAGAACAAGTTTTTTCTTAATGTCCTTCATAAACCCATTTTACAAGTTGAAGTACCCATCCTTTTCACCCACAACTTTACTTTACAGATTTTTGAATGCCCCAACACCAAGCAATACTTTTTAATGCATTTCACAACAAGTTCTTTTCTTAATGTCCCTCCTAAACCCATTTTACAAATTGAAGTACCCATCCTTTTACACACAACTTTACTTTACAGCTTTTTGAATGCTCCAACACCAAGCAATACTTTTCAAAGGCATTTCAGAACAATTTCTTTTCTTAATGTCCTTCCTAAACCCATTTTACAAGTTGAAGAACCCATCCTTTTCACCCACAACTTAACTATACTGCCTTTTTGAATGCTCCAACACCAAGGAATACTTTTCAAATGGCATTTCCGAACAAGTTATTTTCTTAATGTCCTTCCTAAACCCATTTTACAAGTTGAAGTTCCCATCCTTTTCACCCACAACTTTACTTTACAGCTTTTTGAATGCCCCAACACCAAGTAATACTTTTCAAAAGGCATTTCAGAACCATTTCCTTTCTTAATGTCATTCCTAAACATTTTTACAAGTTGAAGTACCCATCCTTTTCACCACAACTTTACTTTACAGCTTTTTGAATGCTCAAACACCAAGCAATACTTTTCAAAGGCATTTCAGAACCACTTCTTTTCTTAATGTCCTTCCTAAACCCATTTTACAAGTTGAAGTTCCCATCCTTTTCACCCACAACTTTACTTTACAGCTTTTTGAATGCCCCAACACCAAGCAATGCTTTTCAAAGGTTGTTTTAGCTTAGAGTCTTAGCTTAGATTTTTAGTTAGAGTTGAAGTTTAATTTAGTTATAGTTAAGAATTTAGAGTTTAGCTTAAGAGTCATAGCTTAGAGTTTTTGTTAGAGTTCTAGTTTAGTTTAGTTTTAGTTAAGAGTTTAGAGTTTTTAGCTTAGAGTCTTAGCTTAGAGTTTTTGTTGAAGTTCTAGTTTAGTTTAGTTTTAGTTAAGAGTTTTATCTTAGAGTCTTAGCTTAGAGTTTTTGTTAGAGTTGAAGTTTAGTTTAGTTATAGTTAAGAGTTTAGAGTTTTAGCTTAGATTCTTAGCTTAGAGTTTCTGTTATAGTTCTAGTTTAGTTTAGTTACAGGTAAGAGTTTGAAGTTTTACCTTAGAGACTTAGCTTAGAGTTTTAGTTTGGTTTGGTTTTAGTTAAAAGTTTAGAGTTTTTTAGCTTAGAGTCTTAGCTTAGAGAAGCTTAGAGTCATAGCTTGGAATTTTACTTAAAGTTGTAGTTTGGTTAAGTTTTAGTTAAGAGTTTCAAGTTTTAGCTTAGAGTCTTAGCATAGAGTTTTTGTTAGAGTTCTAGTTTAGTTTAGTTTTAGATAAGAGTTCTGAGTTTTACCTTAGAGTCTTAGCTTAGAGTTGAAGTTAGAGTTGAAATTTAGTTTAGTTACAGTTAAGAATTTAGAGTTTTAGCTTAGAGTCATAGCTTAGAGTTTTACTTAAAGTTTTAGTTTGGTTAGGTTTTAGTTAAGAGTTTCGAGTTTTAGCTTAGAGTCTTAGCTTAGAGTTTTTTTTTGTTAGAGTTCTAGTTTAGTTTAATTTTAGTTAAGAGTTTGGTGTTTTACCTTAGAGTCATAGCTTAGAGTTTTAGTTAGAGTTCTAGTTTAGTTTAGTTTTAGTTAAGAGTTTAGAATTTTAGCTTAGAGTCTTAGCTTAGAGTTTTTGTTAGAGTTCTAGTTTATTTTATTTTTAGTTAAGAGTTTAGAGTTTTTAGCTTAGAGTCTTAGCTAAGAGTTTTTGTTGAAGTTCTATTTTAGTTTAGTTTTAGTTAAGAGTTTAGAGTTTTAGCTTAGAGTCTTAGCTTAGAGTTTTTGTTAAAGTTGAATTTTAGTTTATTAATAGTTCAGAGTTCAGAGTTTTAGCTTAGAGTCTTAGCTTAAAGTTTTTGTTAGAGTTCTAGTTTAGTTTAGATATAGTTAAGAGTTTGGAGTTTTACCTTAGAGACTTAGCTTAGAGTTTTAGTTTAGTTTTAGTTAAGAGTTTAGAGTTGTTTAGCTTAGATTCTTAGCTTAGAGTTTTTGTTAGAGTTCTAGTTTAGTTTAGTTTTAATTAAGAGTTTAGAGTTTTTAGCTTAGAGTCTTAGCTTAGAGTTTTAGTTAGAGTTCTAGTTTAGTTTAGTTTTAGTTAAGAGTTTAGAATATTAGCTTAGAGTCTTAGCTTAGAGTTTTTGTTAGAGTTCTAGTTTAGTTTAGTTTTAGTTAAGAGTTTAGAGTTTTTAGCTTGGAGTCTTAGCTAAGAGTTTTTGTTGAAGTTCTAGTTTTATTTTAGTTTTAGTTAAGAGTTTAGAGTTTTAGCTTAGAGTCTTAGCTTAGAGTTTTTGTTAAAGTTGAAGTTTAGTTTATTAATAGTTAAGAGTTTAGAGTTTTAGCTTAGAGTCTTAGCTTAGAGTTTTTGTTAGAGTTTTAGTTTAGTTTAGATATAGTTAAGAGTTTGGAGTTTTACCTTAGAGACTTAGCTTAGAGTTTTTGTTTAGTTTAGTTTTAGTTAAGAGTTTAGAGTTTTTTAGCTTAGAGTCTTAGCTTAGAGTTTTTGTTAGAGTTATAGTTTAGTTTAGTTTTAATTAAGAGTTTAGAGTTTTTAGCTTAGAGTCTTAGCTTAGAGTTTTAGTTAGAGTTCTAGTTTAGTTTAGATTTAGTTAAGAGTTTAGAGTTTTACCATAGAGTCTTAGCTTAGAGTTTTAGTTAGAGTTGAAGTTTAGTTTAGTTACAGTTAAGAATTAAGAGTTTTAGCTTAGAGTCATAGCTTAGAGTTTTACTTAAAGTTGTAGTTTAGTTAAGTTTTAGTTAAGAGTTTCGAGTTTTAGCTTAGAGTCTTACCTTAGAGTTTTTGTTAGAGTTCTAGTTTAGTTTAGTTTTAGTTAAGAGTTTAGAGTTTTACCTTAGAGTCTTAGCTTAGAGTTTTAGTTAGAGTTCTAGTTTAGTTTAGTTATAGTTAAGAATTTTGAGTTTATCTTAGAGTCATAGCTTAGAGTTTTAGTTAAAGTTATAGTTTAGTAAAGTTATAGTTAAGAGTTTAGAGTTTTACCTTAGAGTCATAGCTTAGAGTTTTATTTAGAGTTCTAGTTCACTTTAGTTTTAGTTAAGAGTTTAGAGTTTTAGCTTAGAGTCTTAGCTTATAGTTTGTGTTAGAGTTCTAGTTTAGTTTAGTTATAGTTAAGAGTCTCGAGTTTTTAGCTTAGACACTTAGCTTAGAGTTTCTGTTAGAGTTCTAGTTTAGTTTAGTTTTAGTTAAGAGTTTAGAGTTTTTTAGCTTAGAGTCTTAGCTTAGAGTTTTTGTTAGAGTTCTAGTTTAGTTTAGTTTTAGTTAAGAGTTTAGAGTTTTAGCTTAGAGTCTTAGCTTAGAGTTTTTGTTAGAGTTCTAGTTTAGTTTAGTTTTAGTTAAGAGTTTAGAGTTTTTAGCCTAGAGTCTAAGCTAAGAGTTTTTGTTGAAGTTTTAGTTTAGTTTAGTTTTAGTTAAGAGTTTAGAGTTTTCGCTTAGAGTCTTAGCTTAGAGTTTTTGTTAAAGTTGAAGTTTAGTTTATTAATAGTTAAGAGTTTAGAGTTTTAGCTTAGAGTCTTAGCTTAGAGTTTTTTTATAGAGTTCTAGTTTAGTTTAGATATAGTTAAGAGTTTGGAGTTTTACCTTAGAGACTTAGCTTAGAGTTTTTGTTTACTTTAGTTTTAGTTAAGAGTTTAGAGTTTTTTAGCTTAGAGTCTTAGCTTAGAGTTTTGTTAGAGTTCTAGTTTAGTTTAGTTTTAATTAAGAGTTTAGAGTTTTTAGCTTAGAGTCTTAGGTTAGAGTTTTAGTTAGAGATCTAGTTTAGTTTAGTTTTAGTTAAGAGTTTAGAGTTTTACCTTAGAGTCTTAGCTTAGAGTTTTAGTTAGAGTTGAAGTTTAGTTTAGTTACAGTTAAGAATTTAGAGTTTTAGCTTAGAGTCATAGCTTAGAGTTTTACTTAAAGTTGTAGTTTAGTTAAGTTTTAGTTAAGAGTTTCGAGTTTTAGCTTAGAGTCTTACCTTAGAGTTTTTGTTAGAGTTCTAGTTTAGTTTAGTTTTAGTTAAGAGTTTAGAGTTTTACCTTAGAGTCTTAGCTTAGAGTTTTAGTTAGAGTTCAAGTTTAGTTTAGTTATAGTTAAGAATTTAGAGTTTTAGCTTAGAGTCATAGCTTAGAGTTTTAGTTAAAGTTATAGTTTAGTAAAGTTATAGTTAAGAGTTTAGAGTTTTACCTTAGAGTCATAGCTTAGAGTTTTTAGTTAGAGTTCTAGTTCAGTTTAGTTTTAGTTAAGAGTTTGGAGTTTTAGCTTAGAGTCTTAGCTTAGAGTTTTATTTAAAGTGATAGTTTAGTAAAGTTATAGTTAAGAGTTTAGAGTTTTACCTTAGAGTCATAGCTTAGAGTTTTAGTTAGAGTTGAAGTTTAGTTTAGTTACAGTTAAGAATTTAGAGTTTTAGCTTAGAGTCATAGCTTAGAGTTTTACTTAAAGTTGTAGTTTAGTTAAGTTTTAGTTAAGAGTTTCGAGTTTTAGCTTAGAGTCTTACCTTAGAGTTTTTGTTAGAGTTCTAGTTTAGTTTAGTTTTAGTTAAGAGTTTAGAGTTTTACCTTAGAGTCTTAGCTTAGAGTTTTAGTTAGAGTTCTAGTTTAGTTTAGTTATAGTTAAGAATTTTGAGAATTAGCTTAGAGTCATAGCTTAGAGTTTTAGTTAAAGTTATAGTTTAGTAAAGTTATAGTTAAGAGTTTAGAGTTTTACCTTAGAGTCATAGCTTAGAGTTTTAGTTAGAGTTCTAGTTCAGTTTAGTTTTAGTTAAGAGTTTAGAGTTTTAGCTTAGAGTCTTAGCTTATAGTTTGTGTTAGAGTTCTAGTTTAGTTTAGTTATAGTTAAGAGTCTCGAGTTTTTAGCTTAGACACTTAGCTTAGAGTTTCTGTTAGAGTTCTAGTTTAGTTTAGTTTTAGTTAAGAGTTTAGAGTTTTTTAGCTTACTCTCTTAGCTTAGAGTTTTTGTTAGAGTTCTAGTTTAGTTTAGTTTTAGTTAAGAGTTTAGAATTTTAGCTTAGAGTCTTAGCTTAGAGTTTTTGTTAGACTAGTAGTTTAGTTTAGTTTTAGTTAAGAGTTTAGAGTTTTTAGCCTAGAGTCTAAGCTAAGAGTTTTTGTTGAAGTTCTAGTTTAGTTTAGTTTTAGTTAAGAGTTTAGAGTTTTCGCTTAGAGTCTTAGCTTAGAGTTTTTGTTAAAGTTGAAGTTTAGTTTATTAATAGTTAAGAGTTTAGAGTTTTAGCTTAGAGTCTTAGCTTAGAGTTTTTTTTAGAGTTCTAGTTTAGTTTAGGTATAGTTAAGAGTTTGGATTTTTACCTTAGAGACTTAGCTTAGAGTTTTTGTTTAGTTTAGTTTTAGTTAAGAGTTTAGAGTTTTTTAGCTTAGAGTCTTAGCTTAGAGTTTTTGTTAGAGTTCTAGTTTAGTTTAGTTTTAATTAAGAGTTTAGAGTTTTTAGCTTAGAGTCTTAGCTTAGAGTTTTAGTTAGAGATCTAGTTTAGTTTAGTTTTAGTTAAGACTTTAGAGTTTTACCATAGAGTCTTAGCTTAGAGTTTTAGTTAGAGTTGAAGTTTAGTTTAGTTACAGTTAAGAATTTAGAGTTTTACCTTAGAGTCATAGCTTAGAGTTTTACTTAAAGTTGTATTTAGTTAAGTTTTAGTTAAGAGTTTCGAGTTTTAGCTTAGAGTCTTACCTTAGAGTTTTTGTTAGAGTTCTAGTTTAGTTTAGTTTTAGTTAAGAGTTTAGAGTTTTACCTTAGAGTCTTAGCTTAGAGTTTTAGTTAGAGTTCTAGTTTAGTTTAGTTATAGTTAAGAGTTTTGAGTTTTAGCTTAGAGTCATAGCTTAGAGTTTTAGTTAAAGTTATAGTTTAGTAAAGTTATAGTTAAGAGTTTAGAGTTTTACCTTAGAGTCATAGCTTAGAGTTTTAGTTAGAGTTCTAGTTCAGTTTAGATTTAGTTAAGAGTTTAGAGTTTTAGCTTAGAGTCTTAGCTTAGAGTTTTATTTAAAGTGATAGTTTAGTAAAGTTATAGTTAAGAGTTTAGAGTTTTACCTTAGAGTCATAGCTTAGAGTTTTAGTTAGAGTTGAAGTTTAGTTTAGTTACAGTTAAGAATTTAGAGTTTTAGCTTAGAGTCATAGCTTAGAGTTTTACTTAAAGTTGTAGTTTAGTTAAGTTTTAGTTAAGAGTTTCGAGTTTTAGCTTAGAGTCTTACCTTAGAGTTTTTGTTAGAGTTCTAGTTTAGTTTAGTTTTAGTTAAGAGTTTAGAGTTTTACCTTAGAGTCTTAGCTTAGAGTTTTTGTTAGAGTTCTAGTTTAGTTTAGTTATAGTTAAGAATTTTGAGAATTAGCTTAGAGTCATAGCTTAGAGTTTTAGTTAAAGTTATAGTTTAGTAAAGTTATAGTTAAGAGTTTAGAGTTTTACCTTAGAGTCATAGCTTAGAGTTTTAGTTAGAGTTCTAGTTCAGTTTAGTTTTAGTTAAGAGTTTAGAGTTTTAGCTTAGAGTCTTAGCTTATAGTTTGTGTTAGAGTTCTTGTTTAGTTTAGTTATAGTTAAGAGTCTCGAGTTTTTAGCTTAGACACTTAGCTTAGAGTTTCTGTTAGAGTTCTAGTTTAGTTTAGTTTTAGTTAAGAGTTTAGAGTTTTTTAGCTTACTGTCTTAGCTTAGAGTTTTTGTTAGAGTTCTAGTTTAGTTTAGTTTTAGTTAAGAGTTTAGAGATTTTAGCTTAGAGTCTTAGCTTAGAGTTTTTGTTAGAGTTCTAGTTTAGTTTAGTTTTAGTTAAGAGTTTAGAGTTTTTAGCCTAGAGTCTAAGCTAAGAGTTTTTGTTGAAGTTCTAGTTTAGTTTAGTTTTAGTTAAGAGTTTAGAGTTTTCGCTTAGAGTCTTAGCTTAGAGTTTTTGTTAAAGTTGAAGTTTAGTTTATTAATAGTTAAGAGTTTAGAGTTTTAGCTTAGAGTCTTAGCTTAGAGTTTTTTTTAGAGTTCTAGTTTAGTTTAGATATAGTTAAGAGTTTGGAGTTTTACCTTAGAGACTTAGCTTAGAGTTTTTGTTTAGTTTAGTGATAGTTAAGAGTTTGGAGTTTTTTAGCTTAGAGTCTTAGCTTAGAGTTTTTGTTAGAGTTCTAGCTTAGTTTAGTTTTAATTAAGAGTTTAGAGTTTTTAGCTTAGAGTCTTAGCTTAGAGTTTTAGTTAGAGTTCTAGTTTAGTTTAGTTTTAGTTAAGAGTTTAGAGTTTTACCATAGAGTCTTAGCTTAGAGTTTTAGTTAGAGTTGAAGTTTAGTTTAGTTAAAGTTAAGAATTTAGAGTTTTAGCTTAGAGTCATAGCTTAGAGTTTTACTTAAAGTTGTAGTTTAGTTAAGTTTTAGTTAAGAGTTTCGAGTTTTAGCTTAGAGTCTTACCTTAGAGTTTTTGTTAGAGTTCTAGTTTAGTTTAGTTTTAGTTAAGAGTTTAGAGTTTTACCTTAGAGACTTAGCTTAGAGTTTTAGTTAGAGTTCTAGTTTAGTTTAGTTATAGTTAAGAATTTTGAGTTTTAGCTTAGAGTCATAGCTTAGAGTTTTAGTTAAAGTTATAGTTTAGTAAAGTTATAGTTAAGAGTTTAGAGTTTTACCTTAGAGTCATAGCTTAGAGTTTTAGTTAGAGTTCTAGTTCAGTTTAGTTTTAGTTAAGAGTTTAGAGTTTTAGCTTAGAGTCTTAGCTTAGAGTTTTAGTTAAAGTGATAGTTTAGTAGAGTTATAGTTAAGAGTTTAGAGTTTTACCTTAGAGTCATAGCTTAGAGTTTTAGTTAGAGTTGAAGTTTAGTTTAGTTACAGTTAAGAATTTAGAGTTTTAGCTTAGAGTCATAGCTTAGAGTTTTACTTAAAGTTGTATGTTTAGTTAAGTTTTAGTTAAGAGTTTCGAGTTTTAGCTTAGAGTCTTACCTTAGAGTTTTCGTTAGAGTTCTAGTTTAGTTTAGTTTTAGTTAAGAGTTTAGAGTTTTACCTTAGAGTCTTAGCTTAGAGTTTTAGTTAGAGTTCTAGTTTAGTTTAGTTATAGTTAAGAATTTTGAGTTTTAGATTAGAGTCATAGCTTAGAGTTTTAGTTAAAGTTATAGTTTAGTAAGTTATAGTTAAGAGTTTAGAGTTTTACCTTAGAGTCATAGCTTAGAGTTTTAGTTAGAGTTCTAGTTCAGTTTAGTTTTAGTTAAGATTTTAGAGTTTTAGCTTAGAGTCTTAGCTTATAGTTTGTTTTAGAGTTCTAGTTTAGTTTAGTTATAGTTAAGAGTCTCGAGTTTTTAGCTTAGACACTTAGCTTAGAGTTTCTGTTAGAGTTCTAGTTTAGTTTAGTTTTAGTTAAGAGTTTAGAATTTTAGCTTAAAGTCTTAGCTTAGAGTTTTTGTTAGAGTTCTAGTTTAGTTTAGTTTTAGTTAAGAGTTTAGAGTTTTTAGCCTAGAGTCTAAGCTAAGAGTTTTTGTTGAAGTTCTAGTTTAGTTTAGTTTTAGTTAAGAGTTTAGAGTTTTCGCTTAGAGTCTTAGCTTAGAGTTTTTGTTAAGTTGAAGTTTAGTTTATTAATAGTTAAGAGTTTAGAGTTTTAGCTTAGAGTCTTAGCTTAGAGTTTTTTTTAGAGTTCTAGTTTAGTTTAGATATAGTTAAGAGTTTGGAGTTTTACCTTAGAGACTTAGCTTAGAGTTTTTGTTTAGCTTAGTTTTAGTTAAGAGTTTAGAGTTTTTTAGCTTAGAGTCTTAGCTTAGAGTTTTTGTTAGAGTTCTAGTTTAGTTTAGTTTTAATTAAGAGTTTAGAGTTTTTAGCTTAGAGTCTTAGCTTAGAGTTTTAGTTAGAGATCTAGTTTAGTTTAGTTTTAGTTAAGAGTTTAGAGTTTTACCATAGAGTCTTAGCTTAGAGTTTTAGTTAGAGTTGAAGTTTAGTTTAGTTACAGTTAAGAATTTAGAGTTTTAGCTTAGAGTCATAGCTTAGCGTTTTACTTAAAGTTGTAGTTTAGTTAAGTTTTAGTTAAGAGTTTTGAGTTTTAGCTTAGAGTCTTACCTTAGAGTTTTTGTTAGAGTTCTAGTTTAGTTTAGTTTTAGTTAAGAGTTTAGAGTTTTACCTTAGAGTCTTAGCTTAGAGTTTTAGTTAGAGTTCTAGTTTAGTTTAGTTATAGTTAAGAATTTAGAGTTTTAGCTTAGAGTCATAGCTTAGAGTTTTAGTTAAAGTTATAGTTTAGTAAAGTTATAGTTAAGAGTTTAGAGTTTTACCTTAGAGTCATAGCTTAGAGTTTTAGTTAGAGTTCTAGTTCAGTTTAGTTTTAGTTAAGAGTTTAGAGTCTTAGCTTAGAGTCTTAGCTTATATTTTGTGTTAGAGTTCTAACTTAGTTTAGTTATAATTAAGAGTCTCGATTTTTTAGCTTAGACACTTAGCTTAGAGTTTCTGTTAGAGTTCTAGTTTAGTTTAGTTTTAGTTAAGAGTTTAGAGTTTTAGCTTAGAGTCTTAGCTTAGAGTTTTTGTTAGAGTTCTAGTTTAGTTTAGTTATAGTTAAGAGTTTGGTGTTTTACCTTAGAGACTTAGCTTAGATTTTTAGTTTAGTTAAGTTTTACTTAAGAGTTTAGAGTTTTAGCTTAGAGTCTTATCTTAGAGTTTTTGTTAGCTTTCTAGTTTAGTTTAGTTTTAGTTAAGAGTTTAGAGTTTTTAGCTTAGAGTCTTAGTTTAGAGTTTTAGTTAAAGTGATAGTTTAGTAGAGTTATAGTTAAGAGTTTAGAGTTTTACCTTAGAGTCATAGCTTAGAGTTTTAGTTAGAGTTGAAGTTTAGTTTAGTTACAGTTAAGAATTTAGAGTTTTAGCTTAGAGTCATAGCTTAGAGTTTTACTTAAAGTTGTATGTTTAGTTAAGTTTTAGTTAAGAGTTTCGAGTTTTAGCTTAGAGTCTTATCTTAGAGTTTTTGTTAGAGTTCTAGTTTAGTTTAGTTTTAGTTAAGAGTTTAGAGTTTTTAGCTTAGAGTCTTAGTTTAGAGTTTTAGTTAGAGTTCTAGTTTAGTTTAGTTATAGTTAAGATTTTGAGTTTTAGATTAGAGTCATAGCTTAGAGTTTTAGTTAAAGTGATAGTTTAGTAAAGTTATAGTTAAGAGTTTAGAGTTTTACCTTAGAGTCATAGCTTAGAGTTTTAGTTAGAGTTCTAGTTCAGTTTAGTTTTAGTTAAGAGTTTAGAGTTTTAGCTTAGAGTCTTAGCTTATAGTTTGTTTTAGAGTTCTAGTTTAGTTTAGTTATAGTTAAGAGTCTCGAGTTTTTAGCTTAGACACTTAGCTTAGAGTTTCTGTTAGAGTTCTAGTTTAGTTTAGTTTTAGTTAAGAGTTTAGAGTTTTAGCTTAGAGTCTTAGCTTAGAGTTTTTGTTAGAGTTCTAGTTTAGTTTAGTTTTAGTTAAGAGTTTAGAGTTTTTAGCCTAGAGTCTAAGCTAAGAGTTTTTGTTGAAGTTCTAGTTTAGTTTAGTTTTAGTTAAGAGTTTAGAGTTTTCGCTTAGAGTCTTAGCTTAGAGTTTTTGTTAAAGTTGAAGTTTAGTTTATTAATAGTTAAGAGTTTAGAGTTTTAGCTTAGAGTCTTAGCTTAGAGTTTTTTTTAGAGTTCTAGTTTAGTTTAGATATAGTCAAGAGTTTGGAGTTTTACCTTAGAGACTTAGCTTAGAGTTTTTGTTTAGCTTAGTTTTAGTTAAGAGTTTAGAGCTTTACCTTAGAGTCATAGCTTAGAGTTTTAGTTAGAGTTCTAGTTCAGTTTAGTTTTAGTTAAGAGTTTAGAGTTTTAGCTTAGAGTCTTAGCTTATAGTTTGTTTTAGAGTTCTAGTTTAGTTTAGTTATAGTTAAGAGTCTCGAGTTTTTAGCTTAGACACTTAGCTTAGAGTTTCTGTTAGAGTTCTAGTTTAGTTTAGTTTTAGTTAAGAGTTTAGAATTTTAGCTTAAAGTCTTAGCTTAGAGTTTTTGTTAGAGTTCTAGTTTAGTTTAGTTTTAGTTAAGAGTTTAGAGTTTTTAGCCTAGAGTCTAAGCTAAGAGTTTTTGTTGAAGTTCTAGTTTAGTTTAGTTTTAGTTAAGAGTTTAGAGTTTTCGCTTAGAGTCTTAGCTTAGAGTTTTTGTTAAAGTTGAAGTTTAGTTTATTAATAGTTAAGAGTTTAGAGTTTTAGCTTAGAGTCTTAGCTTAGAGTTTTTTTAGAGTTCTAGTTTAGTTTAGATATAGTTAAGAGTTTGGAGTTTTACCTTAGAGACTTAGCTTAGAGTTTTTGTTTAGCTTAGTTTTAGTTAAGAGTTTAGAGTTTTTTAGCTTAGAGTCTTAGCTTCGAGTTTTTGTTAGAGTTCTAGTTTAGTTTAGTTTTAATTAAGAGTTTAGAGTTTTTAGCTTAGAGTCTTAGCTTAGAGTTTTAGTTAGAGATCTAGTTTAGTTTAGTTTTAGTTAAGAGTTTAGAGTTTTACCATAGAGTCTTAGCTTAGAGTTTTAGTTAGAGTTGAAGTTTAGTTTAGTTACAGTTAAGAATTTAGAGTTTTAGCTTAGAGTCATAGCTTAGAGTTTTACTTAAAGTTGTAGTTTAGTTAAGTTTTAGTTAAGAGTTTTGAGTTTTAGCTTAGAGTCTTACCTTAGAGTTTTTGTTAGAGTTCTAGTTTAGTTTAGTTTTAGTTAAGAGTTTAGAGTTTTACCTTAGAGTCTTAGCTTAGAGTTTTAGTTAGAGTTCTAGTTTAGTTTAGTTATAGTTAAGAATTTAGAGTTTTAGCTTAGAGTCATAGCTTAGAGTTTTAGTTAAAGTTATAGTTTAGTAAAGTTATAGTTAAGAGTTTAGAGTTTTACCTTAGAGTCATAGCTTAGAGTTTTAGTTAGAGTTCTAGTTCAGTTTAGTTTTAGTTAAGAGTTTAGAGTTTTAGCTTAGAGTCTTAGCTTATAGTTTGTGTTAGAGTTCTAGTTTAGTTTAGTTATAGTTAAGAGTCTCGATTTTTTAGCTTAGACACTTAGCTTAGAGTTTCTGTTAGAGTTCTAGTTTAGTTTAGTTTTAGTTAAGAGTTTAGAGTTTTAGCTTAGAGTCTTAGCTTAGAGTTTTTGTTAGAGTTCTAGTTTAGTTTAGTTATAGTTAAGAGTTTGGTGTTTTACCTTAGAGACTTAGCTTAGATTTTTAGTTTAGTTAAGTTTTACTTAAGAGTTTAGAGTTTTAGCTTAGAGTCTTATCTTAGAGTTTTTGTTAGCTTTCTAGTTTAGTTTAGTTTTAGTTAAGAGTTTAGAGTTTTTAGCTTAGAGTCTTAGTTTAGAGTTTTTTGTTGAAGTTCTAGTTTAGTTCAGAGTTTTAGCTTAGACTTAGAGTTTGAATTAGAGTTCTAGTTTAGTTTAGTTTTAGTTAAGAGTTTAGAGTTTTTAGCTTAGAGTCTTAGCTTAGTTTTATTTAGAGTTCTAGTTTAGTTTATTTTTAGTTAAGAGTTTAGAGTTTTACCATAGAGTCTTAGCTTCGAGTTTTAGTTTAAGTTAAAGTTTAGTTTAGTTACAGTTAAGAATTTAGAGTTTTAGCTTAGAGTCATAGCATAGAGTTTTACTTAAAGTTATAGTTTGGTTAAGTTTTAGTTAAGAGTTTCGAGTTTTAGCTGAGTCTTAGCTTAGAGTTTTTGTTAGAGTTCTAGTTTAGTTTGGTTTTAGTTAAGAGTTTAGAGTTTTTAGCTTAGAGTCTTAGCTTAGTTTTATTTAGAGTTCTAGTTTAGTTTAGTTTTAGTTAAGAGTTTAGGGTTTTACCATAGAGTCTTAGCTTAGAGTTTTAGTTTGAGTTAAAGTTTAGTTTAGTTACAGTTAAGAATTTAGAGTTTTAGCTTAGAGTCATAGCATAGAGTTTTGCTTAAAGTTATAGTTTGGTTAAGTTTTAGTTAAGAGTTTCGAGTTTTAGCTGAGTCTTAGCTTAGAGTTTTTGTTAGAGTTCTAGTTTAGTTTGGTTTTAGTTAAGAGTTTAGAGTTTTACTTTAGAGTCTTAGCTTAGAGTTTTTGTTAGAGTTCTAGTTTAGTTTAATTTTAGTTAGGAGTTTGATGTTTTACCTTTGAGTTTCAGTTAGAGTTCTAGTTTTGTTTACTTTTAGTTAAGAGTTTGGTGTTTTACCATAGAGTCTTAGCTTAGAGTTTTAGTTAGAGTTCTAGTTTAGTTTTAGTTAAGAGTTTAGAATTTTAGCTTAGAGTCTTAGCTTAGAGTTTTTGTTAGAGTTCTAGTTTAGTTTTAGTTAAGAGTTTAGAGTTTTTAGCTTAGAGTCTTAGCTAAGAGTTTTTGTTGAAGTCCTAGTTTAGTTTAGTTTTAGTTAAGAGTTTAGAATTTTAGCTTAGAGTCTTAGCTTAGAGTTTTTGTTAAAGTTGAAGTTTAGTTTAGTAATGGTTAAGAGTTTAGAGTTTTAGCTTAGAGTCCTAGCTTAGAGTTTTTGTTAGAGTTCTAGTTTAGTTTAGATATAGTTCAGAGTTTGGAGTTTTACCTTAGAGACTTAGCTTAGAGTTTTTGTTTAGTTTAGTTTTAGTTAAGAGTTTAGAGTTTCTTAGCTTAGAGTCTTAGCTTAGAGTTTTTGTTGAAGTTCTAGTTTAGTTTAGTTATAGTTAATAATTTAGAGTTTTAGCTTAGAGTCTTAGCTTAGAGCTTTTGTTAGAGTTGAAGTTTAGTTTAGTAATGGTTAAGAGTTTAGAGTTTTAGCTTAGAGTCCTAGCTTAGAGTTTTTGTTAGAGTTCTAGTTTAGTTTAGATATAGGTAAGCGTTTGGAGTTTTACCTTCGAGACTTAGCTTAGAGTTTTAGTTTAGTTTAGTTTTAGTTAAGAGTTTACAGTTTTTTTAGCTTAGAGTCTTAGCTTAGAGTTTTTGATAGAGTTCAAGTTTAGTTTAGTTCTAGTTAAGAGTTTGGTGTTTTACCATAGAGTCATAGCTTAGAGTCTTAGTTACAGTTCTAGTTTAGTTTAGTTTTAGTTAACAGTTTAGAATTTTAGCTTAGAGTCTTAGCTTAGAGTTTCTGTTAGAGTTCTAGTTTAGTTTAGTTTTAGTTAAGAGTTTAGAGTTTTTAGCTTAGAGTCTTAGCTTAGAGTTTTTGTTGAAGTTCTAGTTTAGTTTAGTTATAGTTAAGAGTTTACAGTTTTTTTAGCTTAGAGTCTTAGCTTAGAGTTTTTGTTAGAGTTTTAGTTTAGTTTAGTTTTAGTTAAGAGTTTAGAGTTTTAGCTTAGAGACTTAGCTTAGAGTTATAGTTGAAGTTTAGTTTAGTTATAGTTAAGAATTTAGAGTTTTTAGCTTAGAGTCATAGTTTAGAGTTTTTGTTAGCGTTCTAGTTTAGTTTAGTTAAGAGTTTAGAGTTTTATCATAGAGTCATAGCTTAGAGTTTTTGTTGAAGTTGAAGTTTAGTTTAGTCATAGTTAAGAATTTAGAGTTTTTAGCTTAGAGTCTTAGCTTTGAGTTTTACTTAGAGTTCTAGTTTAGTTTAGTTTTAGTTAAGAGTTTAGAGTTTTATCTTAAAGTCTTAGCTTAGAGTTTTTACTTAGAGTTGAAGTTTAGTTTAGATATAGTTAAGGGTTTAGAGTTTTAGCTTGGAGTCTTAGCTTAGAGTTTTTGTTAGAGTTTTAGCTTAGTTTAGTTTTAGTTAAGAGTTTAGAGTTTTACCTTAAAGTCATAGCTTAGAGTTTTAGTTAGAGTTCTAGTTTAGTTTAGTTTTAGTTAAGAGTTTTGAGTTTTACCTTAAAGTCTTAGATTAGAGTTTTAGTTAGGGTTGAAGTTTCGTTTAGTTTAGTTATAGTTAAGAGTTTATAGTTTTAGCTTAGAGTCTTAGCTTAGAGTTTTAGTTAGAGTTATTGTTTAGTTTAGTTTTAGTTAAGATTTATAGCTTAGTGGTTTAGCCTAGAATCTTAGCTCAGAGATTTTGTTAGAATTGAAGTTTAGTCTAAACTAGCATAACCACAAAATTCCACAATATTGCATAGAAATACCAAAACCATAGGTTAGATTAGGTTAGGTTAGAGGTTAGGTTTCTCCACGTTTAAGTTAGGTTAGATTAGGTTAGCTTATCATGAGCGCTCATGATAAGCTAACCTAATCTAACGTAACTTAAACGTGGAGAAACCTAACCTCTAACCTAACCTAATCTAACCTATGGTTTTGGTATTTCTATGCAATATTGTGGAATTGTGTGGTTATGCTAGTTTAGACTAAACTTCAACTCTAACTAAATCTCTAAGCTAAGATTCTAGGCTAAACCTCTAAGCTTGAACTCTTAACTAAAACTAAACTAAACAATAACTCTAACTAAAACTCTAAGCTAAGACTCTAAGCTAAAACTATAAACTCTTAACTATAACTAAACTAAACGAAACTTCAACCCAAACTAAAACTCTAATCTAAGACTTTAAGGTAAAACTCAAAACTCTTAACTAAACCTAAACTAAACTAGAACTCTAACTAAATTTCTAAGCTATGACTTTCAGGTAAAACTCTAAAGTCTTAACTAAAACTAAACTAAGCTAGAACTCTAACTAAAACTCTAAGCTAAGACTCCAAGCTAAAACTCTAAACCCTTAACTATAACTAAACTAAACTTCAACTCTAAGTAAAACTCTAAGCTAAGACTCTAAGGTAGAACTCTAAACTCTTAACTAAACTAAACTAGAACTTCAACAAAAACTCTAAGCTAAGACTCTAAGATAAAACTCTAAACTCTTAACTAAAACTAAACTAAACTAGAACTCTAAGTAAAACTCTAAGCTAAAAACTCTAAATTCTTAACTATGACTAAACTAAACTTCAACTTCAACAAAAACTCTAAGCTATGACTCTATGATAAAACTCTAAACTCTTAACTAAACTAAACTAGAACTCTAACAAAAACTCTAAACTATGACTCTTAGCTAAAAACTCTAAATTCTTAACTATAACTAAACTAAACTTCAACTCTAGCAAAAACTATAAGCTAAGACTCTAAGCTAAAACTATAAACTCTTAACTATAACTAAACTAAACTAGAGCTTCAACAAAAACTCTAAGCTAAGACCATAAGCTAAAATTCTAAACTCTTAACTATAACTAAACTAAACTAGAACTCTAACTAAAACTCTAAGCTATGACTCTATGGTAAAACACCATTTCTTAACTAAAACTAAACTAAACTAGAACTCTATCAAAATTCTCTAAGCTAAGACTCTAAGCTAAAAAAACTCTAAACTCTTAACTAAAACTAAACTAAACTAAAACTCTAAGCTAAGTCTCGAATGTAAAACTCCAAACGCTTAACTATATCTAAACTAAACTAGAACTCTAACAAAAACTCTAAGCTAGGACTCTAAGCTAAAACTCTAAACTCTTAACTATTACTAAACTAAACTTCAACTCTAAAAAAAGCTCTAAGCTAAGACTCTAAGCTAAAAATCTAAACTATTAACTATAACTAAACTAAACTAGAACTTCAACAAAAACTCTAAGCTAAGACTCTAAGCAAAAAACTCTAATCTCTTAACTTAAACTAAAATAAACTAGAACTCTAACAAAAACTCTAAGCTAAGACTCTAAGCTAAAATTTTAAACTCTTAACTAAAACTAAACTAAACTAGAACTCTAACTAAAACTCTAAGCTAAGACTCTAAGGTAAAACACTAAACTCTTAACTAAAAGTAAACTAAACTAGAACTCTAACTGAAACTCAAAGGTAAAACATCAAACTATTAACTAAAATTAAACTAAACTAGAACTCTAAAAAAACTCTAAGCTAAGACTCTAAAGTAAAACTCTAAACTCTTAACTAAAACTAAACTAAACTAGAACTCTAACAAAAACTCTAAGCTAAGACTCAGCTAAAACTCGAAACTCTTAACTAAAACTTAACCAAACTATAACTTTAAGTAAAACTCTATGCTATGACTCTAAGCTAAAACTCTAAATTCTTAACTGTAACTAAACTAAACTTTAACTCTAACTAAAACGCTAAGCTAAGACTCTATGGTAAAACTCTAAACTCTTAACTAAAACTAAACTAAACTAGAACTCTAAATAAAACTAAGCTAAGACTCTAAGCTAAAAACTCTAAACTCTTAACTAAAACTAAACTAAACTAGAACTCTAATTAAAACTCTAAGTCTAAGCTAAAACTCTAAACTAAAACTAAACTAAACTAGAACTTCAACAAAAACTCTAAACTAAGACTCTAAGCTAAAAACACTAAACTCTTAACTAAAACTAAACTAAACTAGAACTCTAACAAAAACTCTAAGCTGAGACTCTAAGCTAAAACTCTAAACTCTTAAGTAAAACTAAACTAAACTAAAACTCTAAGCTAAGTCTCTAAGGTAAAACTCCAAACTCTTAACTATAACTAAACTAAACTAGAACTCTAACAAAAACTCTAAGCTAAGACTCTAAGCTAAAACTCTAAACTCTTAACTAAAACTAAACTAAACTAGAACTCTAACAAAAACTCTAAGCTAAGACTCTAAGCTAAAACTACACTCTTAACTAAAACTAAACTAAACTAGAACTCAAATTAAAACTCTAAGTCTAAGCTAAAACTCTGAACTAAACTAGAACTTCAACAAAAAACTCTAAACTAAGACTCTAAGCTAAAAACTCTAAACTCTTAACTAAAACTAAACTAAATTAGAACTCTAACAAAAACTCTAAGATAAGACTCTAAGCTAAAACTCTAAACTCTTAAGTAAAACTAAACTAAACTAAAACTCTAAGCTAAGTCTCTAAGGTAAAACACCAAACTCTTAACTATAACTAAACTAAACTAGAACTTTAGCAAAAACTCTAAGCTAAGACTCTAAAATAAAACTCAAAATTCTTAACTATAACTAAACTAAACTAGAACTCTAACAAAAACTATAAGCTAAGACTCTAAGCTAAAACTCTAAACTCTTAACTAAAACTAAACTGAACTAGAACTCTAACTAAAACTCTAAGCTATGACTCTAAGGTAAAACTCTAAACTCTTAACTATATCTTTACTAAACTATAACTTTAACTAAAACTCTAAGCTATGACTCTAAGCTAAAACTCAAAATTCTTAACTATAACTAAACTAAACTAGAACTCTAACTAAAACTCTAAGCTAAGACTGTAAGGTAAAACTCTAAACTCTTAACTAAAACTAAACTAATCTAGAACTCTAACAAAAACTCTAAGGTAAGACTCTGAGCTAAAACTCGAAACTCTTAACTAAAACTTAACTAAACTACAACTTTAAGTAAAACTCTAAGCTAAGACTCTAAGCTAAAACTCTAAATTCTTAACTGTAACTAAACTAAACTTCAACTCTAACTAAAACTCTAAGCTAAGACTCTATGGTAAAACTCTAAACTCTTAACTAAAACTAAACTAAACTAGAACTCTAACTAAAACTCTAAGCTAAGACTCTAAGCTAAAAACTCTAAACTCTTAATTAAAACTAAACTAAACTAGAACTCTAACAAAAACTCTAAGCTAAGACTCTAAGCTAAAAAACTCTAAACTCTTAACTAAAACTAAACTAAAAAAAACTCTAAGCTAAGTCTCTAAGGTAAAACTCCAAACTCTTAACTATATCTAAACTAAACTAGAACTCTAACAAAAACTCTAAGCTATGACTCTAAGCTAAAACTCTAAACTCTTAACTATTAATAAACTAAACTTCAACTTTAACAAAAACTCTAAGCGAAGACTCTAAGCCAAAAACTCTAAACTCTTAACTAAAACTAAACTAAACTAGAACTCTAACAAAAACTCTAAGCTAAGACTCTAAGCTAAAACTCTAAACTCTTAACTAAAAATAAAATAAACTAAAACTCTAACTAAACTCTAAGCTAAGACTCTAAGCTAAAAACTCTAAACTCTTAATTAAAACTAAACTAAACTAGAACCCTAAAAAAAACTCTAAGCTAAGACTCTAAGCTAAAAAACTCTAAACTCTTAACTAAAACTAAACTAAAAAAAACTCTAAGCTAAGTCTCTAAGGTAAAACTCCAAACTCTTAACTATATCTAAACTAAACTAGAACTCTAACAAAAACTCTAAGCTAAGACTCTAAGCTAAAACTCTAAACTCTTAACTATTAATAAACTAAACTTCAACTTTAACAAAAACTCTAAGCTAAGACTCTAAGCTAAAACTCTAAACTCTTAACTAAAAATAAACTAAAATAGAACTTCAACAAAAACTCTTAGCTAAGACTTTAAGCTAAAAACTCTAAACTCATAACTAAAACTAAAATAAACTAGAACTCTAACAAAAACTCTAACCTAAGACTCTAAGCTAAAATTCTAAACTCTTAACTAAAACTAAACTAAACTAGAACTCTAACTAAAACTCTAAGCTATGGCTCTAAGGTAAAACACCAAACTCTTAACTAAAACTAAACTAAACTAGAACTCTAAATGAAACTCAAAGGTAAAACATCAAACTCTTAACTAAAATTAAACTAAACTAGAACTCTAACAAAAAAACTCCTAGCTAAGACTCTAAGCTAAAACTCGAAACTCTTAACTAAAACTTAACCAAACTAAAACTTTAAGTAAAACTCTAAGCTATGACTCTAAGCTAAAACTCTAAATTCTTAACTGTAACTAAACTAAACTTCAACTCTAACTAAAACTCTAAGCTAAGACTCCAAGGTAAAACTCTAAACTCTTAACTAAAACTAAACTAAACTAGAACTCTAACAAAAACTCTAAGCTAAGACTCTAAGCTAAAACTCGAAACTCTTAACTAAAACTTAACCAAACTACAACTTTAAGTAAAATTCTAAGCTATGACTCTAAGCTTCTCTAAGCTAAGACTCTAAGCTAAAAAACTCTAAACTTTTAACTAAAACTAAGCCAAACTAAAACTCTAAGCTAAGTCTCTAAGGTAAAACTTCAAACTCTTACCTATAACTAAACTAAACTAGAACTATAACAAAATCTCTAAGCTAAGAATATAAGCTAAAACTCTAAACTCTTAACTATAACTAAACTAAACTTCATCTCTAACAAAAACTCTAAGCTAAGACTCTAAGATAAAACTCTTAACTAAAACTAAACTAAACTAGAACTTCAACAAAAACTTTAAGCTAAGACTCTAAGCTAAAAACTATAAACTCTTAACTAAAACTAAACTAAACTAGAACTCTAACAAAAACTCTAAGCTATGACTCTTAAGCTAAAATCTAAATTCTTAACTATAACTAAACTAAACTTCAACTATAACTAAAAATATAAGCTAAGACTCTAAGCTAAAACAACCTTTGAAAAGTATTGCTTGGTGTTGGAGCATTCCAAAAAGCTGTAAAGTAAAGTTGTGTGTAAAAAGGATGGGTATTTCAATTTGTAAAATGGGTTTAGGAGGGACATTAAGAAAAGAACTGGTTCTGAAATGCCATTTGAAAAGTATTGCTTGGTGTTGGAGCATTCAAAAAGGCAGTATAGTTAAGTTGTGGTGAAAAGGATGGGTACTTCAACTTGTAAAAAGGTTTAGGAATGACATTAAGAAAGGAACTGGTTCTGAAATGCCTTTTGAAAAGTATTGCTTGGTGTTGGAGCATTCGAAAAGCTGTAAAGTAAAGTTGTGGGTGAAAAGGATGGGAACTTCAACTTGTAAAATGGGTTTAGGAAGGATATTAAGAAAATAACTTGTTCTGAAATGACATTTGAAAAGTATTGCTTGGTGTTGGAGCATTCCATAAGGCAGTACAGTAAAGTTGTGGGTGAAAAGGATGGGTACTTCAACTTGTAAAATGGGTTTAGGAAGGACATTAAGAAAATAACTTGTTCTGAAATGCCTTTTGAAAAGTATTGCTTGGTGTTGGAGCATTCAAAAAAGCTGTAAAGTAAAGTTGTGTGCAAAAGGATGGGTACTTCAATTTGTAAAATGGGTTTAGGAGGGATATTAAGAAAAGAACTTGTTGTGAAATGCATTAAAAAGTATTGCTTGGTGTTGGGGCATTCAAAAATCTGTAAAGTAAAGTTGTGGGTGAAAAGGATGGATACTTCAACTTTTAAAATTGGTTTATGAAGGACATTAAGAAAAAAACTTGTTCTGAAAAATATAATAAAGCCTTTTGAAATGTGGGGACCCTTCTGTGTCTCAAATGCACAAAAAAGTATTAACAAAATGGGGATGGGGTTCTTTGGGGACCCGGGAGGGCCTTTGGGGGTCCGGGAGATCCTTTGGGGACCGGGTGGTCCTTTGGGAGCCCGGGGGACCTTTGGGGACCGGGGCTTCCTTCAGGGTTGGGGTAGGGGGATCGGGGCCCTTTGGGGTTGGGGTAGGGGGATCGGAGCCCTTTGGGGTTGGGGTAGGGGACCTCAAGACACTGTTCAAATGGAACTTGTGTATTATAACGACCACAGAGTTTCACCCTCAAATCCTCTTCTAAAACCTCTTCTAAAATCATCTTTTAAAATGTCTCTAACTGTTTCGCCGAAATAATTCCCTAAAATGCCTAAAACGGTTTCGCCCAAATAATCCCTAAACGTAATTTCTGCGTATTCCTTTTGTTTTTGGCATCCCTGCACTGTCACATTTCAAATTACTAGGAAACCCTTTCCCGCGTTAATCTCTTCATCTCTAAGATCAAAACATTCGCCCGGAAACAATCAACCTTGACATCACCTGTCAGACATTAATAATCTTCACCCGGAAACAATTCTCTTTGACAAACTCCAAAGACATTAATTAACCTTGACCTCATCTGTCAGACATTAATAAACTTTCGCCCGGAAACAATTCTCAGACTGACAGCACAGGTGTTCTCCCTGGGGATTCCATGCCCATATTTGGTGTGGGCGTGGAACTGACATTACCACGTGTTCTCCCTAGGGACTCTATGCCCATATATGGTGTGGGCGTGGGAGTAGCACCCCCCTCTCTACTAAAGCGATCAAATAAAAGAATTTGTATATGAATTTTGTTTTAATTATTCTAGTACTGTGTGTCATGTTCGAACCTTTATTAGCTAAAAACGTTCTGAAATTAAATGGAAAAAGAACATTTTTTTTTTACTGAGAGTAAGGAGTGATCTTAAAATTTAAAACAAACAAATATTATTCTGTATATGAAAGGGACTTTCTTCTACTTGATGCCCCGCTCTTTAAGCTAAAGTTTGACTCTTTTTAAAACTCTACTTTTTAAAGCGGTGAGAAACTTTAGCGTAAAGAGCGGGGCGTTGAGGAGGGGAGCCGCTTTCACATACACAATAATTTCCGTTCGTCTTAAGTTTTGATATCACTCTTTGCTTTCAATTTAAAAAACTTTTTCTTATTAAATCTTATTCAATGGAGGCTTTTCCTCTTATTAAAAAATTCACATTCTCTTTCGAGAAAATAATTGGTTTCCAAAGTCAATAATCTCTTTTTTTTCATCCTTTTTTTTGAAATTGAAATAGTCTAGTTGAGTTAGGGATGGCCCACAGAGGTAAATTTTACAGAAATAATTTGGTACACAGAGGTCTAACCCCTCCTCACCAATCGCCCTTTAAATTAAAGTTTCATTAGGATTTAGAAACACTTCTCATTCCAAGACAAAGACGCTATGTTTGAGTAATCGTTCTTAAAACAAAATGCATTAAAAGCTAAACTGTAGCGTAAGAACTTACCTTAGTAAGTTTATTTTTGTTTACCAAATGAGAGGATATAATTCCTTCTAATTCAAAGATCAAAATAAATATTTTGCAAATTGGAGGATAAGTGAAGGATTGAAAATAAATATTTTGACTTTAGTATTCTAAAGGTATATCATATGCATAAAAATATTTCATAGGCTAAAAAAAAGAAAACATATAGCCCCGAACACCGCTGTCAATTTTTTCAGATAAATCTTACCAGATAATAATATTACCATGCACAAGATTCGGGCCTAACAAAACACTAAAACTTATTCCAGGGACCCACGCCTCATCCTCATTCGGTTGAAATCGTTTAAGTAGAGCTATAACGTCGTTCTCATTTAATTCTTCATCGGCGGTAAGAATAGGGATTTGGGGATTTGAGAAATGGAATAATAGCTTTCCTGGACATGAAGAGGAGCAAGGATTAATGAGTTTGTAGTAGATGATGATGATGAGATGATATGAGATGGGTTTTATTTTCAACTAATAATTAAATCATACTTAACTGGCACTTACTACATTTTTTAAATCATATTATCAACCAAACGTAGAAAGTAGTAAGAACGTGTGACGCTTTAATAAGCCGTTATCGTGGCTTGAGCAGCGTCATACAATCTTTCATCATAAGTCAAACTCATTCACTTTTTTCTAATATTTTCTTGTCGTTCAATACTATTGACCCTTCCAAATAAAAAAATACCAATAAAACACCCCCCCCCACAAAAAAATATATAAAAAACTAAAAGTCAAATAATATTTAGTAACGAACTCTACCTTATAATCTTACTAGTAGAGGTGACCCTAAAGCCCCCATACGAACACATGTGCTGCCATCTACAATTTAGTTTAATGCTGACGGGACATAATTTATTCAAGGATTATCGATCGAGTCTAATGGGGGTCAAGGTCAATCGATCTGTTGTTGTTGTTGTTTGGCCACGTGTAATGGCATGAGGGGTGATTTACATAATCGATGGGGGAATTATTGATTCACGAGCGTGGGGAATTATGAAACAATATGGTCATAGAGTCCCTAGGGAGAAAGATTACGTAATCGCTCAATGACCTCTTTTTCCAAGGTCGATTTATTTGATGTTTTTCTCGGATGTCAACATCAAATTATGGATGTTTTATGGTTTTTGTCAGTGAGAATTTGAAAAACAGGAACTTTGTCACATTTATGGATGTCAACAGCAATTCATGTCTGTTATATGGTTTTCTCAGTGAGAATGAAAAAACAGGAATTTTCTCACTTGGATTTACATAATCGCTCGGGGAAATTATTGATTCATGAAGGGGGGGATTAAGAAACAAACATGGCTTCATTGTTGTTTGGTTAGCTTAACCTGAGAAATTGATTTACATAATCGCTATGGAAATTATTGATTCACGAAGGGGGGAATTATGAAACAAACATGGCTTCATTAATCCCTAGGCCTGAGGGATTTATTTATTATTGTTGTTTTTGGACAAGTGCATGCTAGGGGTGAATGTCAAGGTGTCCTGGAATAGGAAACAGTTAGATCACATGTTTCCTTCTCAGCCAATCAGAGAGTCGGATACATCCTCCTTCTCAGCCAATCAGAGGCCTGCTTACATATGATTTCCCCGTTACATAACAATTCACCCTTGAGATTTCGTATATAACGGGCATGCAATGTGATTAAATTATCAGAAAGTTCCAGAACACAATGGATAGAACGCATGAAATTATTGATGAACTTGAAGCCTTGGCAGCCACAATTAGCAATGTAAGTTCTGTTTTCATCTTTTATTTTCAAATAAAATTGTTTTCCGTGGTCACCCTCTACTATATTCGGGTAAAACCCCCCTCCCCCCTATACAAACGTCCCTATATGATGTTTATACTCGATAAAAAGTGTAAAATACGCTCTTTTTTCGTTACGTAAACCCCATCCTTCCTTCCCCCTCTGTTTACGACCTTAATTCTGTTTTTGATAAATTCCGTACAATGCAATTGTCAACTTTCTGTCATTCCCTTAATATACAGTCTGCTATGGCTTGACTTACAGATTTCTCGCAACGATTTAATTATCTGATAATTACTGACACCCCTTTAAAGTACATCCGGCTTTGATAAATATACAAGAATTTGGATAGCGGCTTAACCAAAGGTTTCTCTGAGAAGGTTAGTTTTGCGTGAAAAAAGAGATTATTGTTAATTAACCTTGTGTGCTTACAGGCTTTGCGTAATTCTATGTGGTATGGAAGCATGGAAATGAGTTATTTCCAAAATTAATGCCTAACAATATTTTTAGGACATTGGTGAAAGGGGGGGGGGGGTTGACAATGCCTCAAGTCTAACACCTCCATTGTAAGGTGAAAACAAACTGTTTCTTCGCGTGAAAAGTAAGGGGAGTGAGTTTAAGAAAAAGATACATTGCTTTATTATGCGTAAATTGAATAGCATTTTTACCATATCTTTCGGTGGGGGAGGGGATATTTTTCCATGTCTTTTCTCCGGGATTATTTTCCTCGGGGTGTTTTTCCGTGGGCTGTTTTTCTGGGGGTGTGATAAATATACAAACTAGGCCGGCTTTTGAACGGCTCAGTGAGTCGTAATTCTCAGATTCAAAAGGACGCGATATCTTTCGGTGGGGGGAGGGGATATTTTTCCATGTCTTTTCTCCGGGATTATTTTCCTCGGGGTGTTTTTCCGTGGGCTGTTTTTCTTAGGGTGTGATAAATATACAAACTAGGCCGGCTTTTGAACGGCTCAGTGAGTCGTAATTCTCAGATTCAAAAGGACGCGATATCTTTCGGTGGGGGGAGGGGATATTTTTCCATGTCTTTTCTCAGGGATATTTTCCATGGGGGTTATTTTCCGTGGGCAGTTTTTTTTTCTGGGGGTGTGATAAATATACAAACTAGGCCGGCTTTTGAACGGCTCAGTGAGTCGTAATTCTCAGATTCAAAAGGACGCGATATCTTTCGGTGGGGGGAGGGGATATTTTTCCATGTCTTTTCTCAGGGATATTTTCCATGGGGGTTATTTTCCGTGAGCTGTTTTTCTGGGGGTGTGATAAATATACAAACTAGGCCGGCTTTTGAACGGCTCAGTGAGTCGTAATTCTTCTTTCTCAGATTCAAAAAAGGATGCAATTAGTATATTTCACGAAATTTTTTTACGTTGTGCTTTCTTAGTGATAAATGCTTTGTCTAAACAAAATTACATGGATGATGATACTAACTTTCCTTCTGTAAAAAAAAGGGGCAAATTATTTCAATACTAACTTTTTTCTTCTCTTCTTTTTAAGGCAAATTATGAAGAATGCGTGCCCCCTCCATCCAAGAAAGCCAGAGATGACAAGACAGCCCCATCAGTGCCAGCCCCAATGCAGCCTGGGTTTAAGTTTAAGAGAGAGTGGACGGCTTCTTATAATATGGTGAACCCTGCCGAAGCTATGCAAGATCGTGAAATAGCCGGCCCAGTCGCACAAGAACATAGCGACGTCGCCCCGTCCACCCTCCAGCATGCACTACCTGGTCCTTCGGGTGCCCAAGTGCAGCCGGGATATGCAAATGTAAGCGTTTTTTCCTACCTTTCTATTTATTCATTTTTCAGTCCTTTTCAATCCCAATATAAACTTATCTCTGTGAGATATTAACCCCTCACCCCAACCAATGTTTTAAATTTATCTCCCTCGGAGATATCTAAATGTAATTTTTTACAATGAAACCACTCTTTTCTCTGCTCCCCCCTCCCTCGGAGATATCTAAATGTAATTTTTTGCATAGAAACCGCTCTTTTCTAATCTTTGCTATCGCTTCGATATCTCATAAGCGAATATTTTTAGGTAATTTCTATTAATAATCACTGCCTTTGAAACTCAAAATGCTATTTTTTCTAATCTTTGCTATTTTCTCTGTTGCTATTTCTTCGCCGTTATCACATAAGCGAATATTTTTCATGGGTAATTTCAATTAATGCTCACCATTTGAAACTCAAAATCCCCTATTTTTCACAATTGATTATCACAAAGTTTCAAGAGAATGAACTGAGTGAGATTATTCACATTTATCTATTTGTCACATATGAATCCCGTAATTTGCGCAAGGATATTTTAAAATAACTTTCAATCTTACAAAGCCTTGCCAATATTTTAGTGATGTGGAAACATTGTTGAATAAGAATTAACGGTTCTCGAATTTAATTGTACTGTTTCCCAGAGAATACGCTTGGAAACAGAACAGACATGAGATTAAAAATAATCTAGGCTCATTTGGAGTCATAGACAACCTGTACGGGGAGTAGGCGAAACGACTTATGCCGCCTAATAATACGGTTTTTTGGGACATTATGTAAATAACCAGAGCCCGGAATGCGCCGATGGGTCCGGGGAGTGCTGTGGGGGCAAGGTTAGGGAAGCGCCGGGGGGATGCGCCACGGGTCAGGGAGGTGCTACAGGGATGCACCACGGGTCAGGGAAGTGCCACAGGGATGCGCCACGGGCCCGAGAAGCATCGCGGGAAGCGACGCGTGGCCCGAGAAGCGCCACAGGGATGCGCTGTGGCTCCGAAAAGCGCCGAAAAAAAAAATATTTAGGGGGGGGGAGTTAGCAGTTTTAATAGTGACAAAATAGAAATGAAAAGATAATTGTTTCTTACTTCAGTGTCTAACCATTTCTCTTCGAAATTTAGCGATTTTAGCTATAACAATTTTCC
This sequence comes from Artemia sinica, assembly GCA_027921565.1. Classification (NCBI taxonomy): domain Eukaryota; kingdom Metazoa; phylum Arthropoda; class Branchiopoda; order Anostraca; family Artemiidae; genus Artemia; species Artemia sinica. The sequence continues at coordinate 73,707,861 of CM051258.1, forward strand.
TAAATTTAGGGGAGGGGGCGTGAATCCATGATTTTTGTTGGGTAGGGGGTTAGCACTTTTAATAGTGACAAAATAGAAATGAAATTTAATTTAAACACTTTTTTTTTCAGATATAATAATGTTTGGTGTGATTGACACAGAATATATTGGTCTGAAATATTCCGCAACTGGCATTATATTCGAAGCAGCTTTCTTACTCCTAGACAATCAACGACGTGAAATCCATTGCTATAAATGGAACATCAGATACAATATGTATAAGTACGAGAAAAACAGATGGAGTCCAACACTAAATTTTATAAATCGAAATGGCTTTTACGCTAAAACCATACGACCACATAATGAAAATGGCTATGAAATAAAACATGTACAAGAGGAAATTCAGGAAATATGCAGTTTTTTCGGTGTGCAAGCTGTTTATGTTAAGGGAAACGTGCCAACTGATAAACTCTTACTAGAAAAATGTGATAAAAACATAGCATTATTCAATTTAGAAGACTTCAAATGTGAGAAATACCTGCATTCAGTCCATGACCCAGAAGATGAAGTTAGATATTTCGCTAAATGGATACCGGAAAAGATACCTGACATGGAAAAATGCATCAGATATCCAAAGTCCTAAACTTGCTCCTCCTCATATCAAATGGATTAAGCTTCTTTTTTTTTAATATGTCATTATTTTTTTTCAAATGTTTTAAATATGTTTAAGCAATAAATATCTTAAGCCTCAACCGTTTTTATTCTTTAGAATAGTCCATTACCATGAAAATTATACTTTCAGATTCAACATGCCAGGGAACACACTTTCAAGTTCAGCATGTTGGAGAACCCTAAATAGTCACCCCTAAAAAGGTAAGTTAACCCTAAAAGGTTAAAGAATTTTTCTGAAATTATCTTAAGTCTGAGACGTTTTTATTCTTTAGAATAGTCCTTCGCCACGAAAATTAGACTTTCAGATTCAACATGCCAGGGAACACACTTTCAAGTTCAGCATGTTGGAGAACCCTAAATAGTTATCCATAAAAAGGTAAGTTAACTCTAAAAGGTTAAAGAATTTTTCTGAAATTATCTTAAGCCTGAGACGTTTTTATTCTTTAGAATAGTCCATCGCCACGAAAATTAGACTTTCAGATTCAACATGCCAGGGAACACACTTTCAAGTTCAGCATGTTGGAGAACCGTAAATAGTCACCCCTAAAAAGGTAAGTTAACCCTAAAAGGTTAAAGAATTTTTCTGAAATTATCTTAAGTCTGAGACGTTTTTATTCTTTAGAATAGTCCTTCGCCACGAAAATTAGACTTTCAGATTCAACATGCCAGGGAACACACTTTCAAGTTCAACATGTTGGAGAACCCTAAATAGTCATCCATAAAAAGGTAAGTTAACCCTAAAAGGTTAAAGAATTTTTTTGAAATTACACTTTCAGATCCAGTATGTCAGGGAACACACTTTCAGGTTCAGCATGTAGGAGAACCCTAAATGCTCATCCCTAAGAAGGTAAGTTAACCCTAAATGGTTAAAGAATTTCTCTATTTATGTAGAGTTTCCACTATCTATGGCTAAGTTTGTTAAAGACAAACTATTTTCTTGCGAAAACACACAAAATCAGAAAAAATGTTCAATGTTCCTTTAGTACCTACGCAATTAGGCTTAAATGAAGATATTTATGCAGAGTTTCAACTAGCTATGGCTAAGTTTGCTAAAGACAAGCTATTTTCTTGCGAAAACACACAAAATCAGAAAAAATGTTCAATGTTCCTTTAGTACCCTCACAATTAGACTAAAAATGAAGATATTTATGCAGAGTTTCAACTAGCTATGGCTAAGTTTGCTAAAGACAAGCTATTTTCTTGCGAAAACACACAAAATCAGAAAAAAATGTTCAATGTTCCTTTAGTACCTACGCAATTAGGCTGAAATGAAGATATTTATGCAGAGTTTCAACTAGCTATGGCTAAGTTTGCTAAAGACAAGCTATTTTCTTGTGAAAACACACAAAATCAGAAAAAATGTTCAATGTTCCTTTAGTACCTACGCAATTAGACTAAAAATTAAGATATCTATGCAGAGTTTCAACTATCTATGGCTAAGTTTGCTAAAGACAAGCAATTTTCTTGTGAAAACACACAAAATCAGAAAAAATGTTCAATGTTCCTTTAGTACCCTCACAATTAGACTAAAAATGAAGATATTTATGCAGAGTTTCAACTAGCTATGGCTAAGTTTGCTAAAGACAAGCTATTTTCCTGCGAAAACACACAAAATCAGAAAAAATGTTCAATGTTCCTTTAGTACCTACGCAATTAGGCTAAAAATGAAGTTATTTATGCAGAGTTTCAACTAGCTATGGCTAAGTTTGCTAAAGACAAGCTATTTTCTTGCGAAAACACACAAAATTAGAAAAAATGTTCAATGTTCCTTTAGTACCTACACAATTAGGCTAAAAATGAAGTTATTTATGCAGAGTTTCAACTAGCTATGGCTAAGTTTGCTAAAGACAAGCTATTTTCTTGCGAAAACACACAAAATCAGAAAAAATGTTCAATGTTCCTTTAGTACCTACGCAATTAGACTAAAAATGAAGATATTTATGCAGAGTTTCAACTAGCTGTGGCTAAGTTTGCTAAAGACAAGCTATTTTCTTGCGAAAACACACAAAATCAGAAAAAAATGTTCAATGTTCCTTTAGTACCCTCACAATTAGACTAAAAATGAAGATATTTATGCAGAGTTTCAACTAGCTATGGCTAAGTTTGATAAAGACAAGCTATTTTCTTGTGAAAACACACAAAATCAGAAAAAATGTTCAATGTTCCTTTAGTACCTACGCAATTAGACTAAAAATGAAGATATCTATGCAGAGTTTCAACTAGCTATGGCTATGTTTGCTAAAGACAAGCTATTTTCTTGTGAAAACCCACAAAATCAGAAAAATGTTCAATGTTCCTTTAGTACCTACGCAATTAGACTAAAAATGAAGATATTTATACAGAGTTTCAACTAGCTATGGCTAAGTTTGCTAAAGACAAGCTATTTTCTTGCGAAAACACACAAAATCAGAAAAAATGTTCAATGTTCCTTTAGTACCTACACAATTAGGCTTAAATGAAGTTATTTATGCAGAGTTTCAACTAGCTATGGCTAAGTTTGCTAAAGACAAGCTATTTTCTTGCGAAAACACACAAAATCAGAAAAAATGTTCAATGTTCCTTTAGTACCTACGCAATTAGACTAAAAATGAAGATATCTATGCAGAGTTTCAACAATCTATGGCTAAGTTTGCTAAAGACAAGCTATTTTCTTGCGAAAACACACAAAATCAGAAAAAACGTTCAATGTTCCTTTAGTACCCTCACAATTAGACTAAAAATGAAGATATTTATGCAGAGTTTCAACTAGCTATGGCTAAGTTTGCTAAAGACAAGCTATTTTCTTGCGAAAACACACAAAATCAAAAAAATGTTCAATGTTCCTTTAGTACCTAAACAATTAGGCTAAAAATGAAGTTATTTATGCAGAGTTTCAACTAGCTATGGCTAAGTTTGCTAAAGACAAGCTATTTTCTTGCGAAAACACACAAAATCAGAAAAAATGTTCAATGTTCCTTTAGTACCTACGCAATTAGGCTGAAATGAAGATATTTATGCAGAGTTTCAACTATCTATGGCTAAGTTTGCTAAAGACAAGCTATTTTCTTGCGAAAACACACAAACTCAGAAAAAATGTTCAATGTTCCTTTAGTACCTACGCAATTAGGCTTAAATGAAGATATTTATGCAGAGTTTCAACTAGCTATGGCTAAGTTTGCTAAAGACAAGCTATTTTCTTGCGAAAACACACAAAATCAGAAAAAAAAATTTTCAATGTTCCTCTAGTACCTATGCAATTAGGCTGAAATGAAGATATTTATGCAGAGTTTCAACTAGCTATGGCTAAGTTTGCTAAAGACAAGCTATTTTCTTGCGAAAACACACAAAATCAGAAAAAATATTGTTAGGTTAGGTTAAGTTAGATTAGGTTAGGTTAGCCTACGTACGCGCGCATATAGGTTAGGTTAGGTTAGGTTGGATTAAGTTAGGTTAGGTTAAGTTAGGTTAGGTTAGATTAAGTTAGGTTAGGTTAAGTTAGGTTAGGATAGGTTAGATTAAGTTAGGTTAGGCTAAGTTAGGCTAGGCTAGGTTAGCCTACGTACGCGCGCGTACGTATGCTAACCTAGCCTAACCTAACTTAGCCTAACCTAACTTAATCCAACCTAACCTAACCTAACCTATATGCGCGCGTACGTAGGCTAACCTAACCTAATCTAACTTAACCTAACCTAACAATATTTTTTCTGATTTTGTGTGTTTTCGCAAGAAAATAGCTTGTCTTTAGCAAACTTAGCCATAGCTAGTTGAAACTCTGCATAAATATCTTCATTTCAGCCTAATTGCATAGGTACTAGAGGAACATTGAACATTTTTTTTCTGATTTTGTGTGTTTTCGCAAGAAAATAGCTTGTCTTTAGCAAACTTAGCCATAGCTAGTTGAAACTCTGCATAAATATCTTCATTTAAGCCTAATTGCGTAGGTACTAAAGGAACATTGAACATTTTTTCTGAGTTTGTGTGTTTTCGCAAGAAAATAGCTTTTCTTTAGCAAACTTAGCCATAGCTAGTTGAAACTCTGCATAAATATCTTCATTTTTAGTCTAATTGTGAGGGTACTAAAGGAACATTGAACATTTTTTCTGATTTTGTGTGTTTTCGCAAGAAAATAGCTTGTCTTTAGCAAACTTAGCCATAGCTAGTTGAAACTCTGCATAAATATCTTCATTTTTAGTCTAATTGTGAGGGTACTAAAGGAACATTGAACATTTTTTCTGATTTTGTGTGTTTTCGCAAGAAAATAGCTTGTCTTTAGCAAACTTAGCCATAGATAGTTGAAACTCTGCATAGATATCTTCATTTTTAGTCTAATTGTGTAGGTACTAAAGGAACATTGAACATTTTTTCTGATTTTGTGTGTTTTCGCAAGAAAATAGCTTGTCTTTAGCAAACTTAGCCATAGCTAGTTGAAACTCTGCATAAATAACTTCATTTAAGCCTAATTGTGTAGGTACTAAAGGAACATTGAACATTTTTTCTGATTTTGTGTGTTTTCGCAAGAAAATAGCTTGTCTTTAGCAAACTTAGCCATAGCTAGTTGAAACTCTGTATAAATATCTTCATTTTTAGTCTAATTGCGTAGGTACTAAAGGAACATTGAACATTTTTCTGATTTTGTGGGTTTTCACAAGAAAATAGCTTGTCTTTAGCAAACATAGCCATAGCTAGTTGAAACTCTGCATAGATATCTTCATTTTTAGTCTAATTGCGTAGGTACTAAAGGAACATTGAACATTTTTTCTGATTTTGTGTGTTTTCACAAGAAAATAGCTTGTCTTTATCAAACTTAGCCATAGCTAGTTGAAACTCTGCATAAATATCTTCATTTTTAGTCTAATTGTGAGGGTACTAAAGGAACATTGAACATTTTTTCTGATTTTGTGTGTTTTCGCAAGAAAATAGCTTGTCTTTAGCAAACTTAGCCATAGCTAGTTGAAACTCTGCATAAATAACTTCATTTTTAGCCTAATTGTGTAGGTACTAAAGGAACATTGAACATTTTTTCTGATTTTGTGTGTTTTCGCAAGAAAATAGCTTGTCTTTAGCAAACTTAGCCATAGCTAGTTGAAACTCTGCATAAATAACTTCATTTTTAGCCTAATTGCGTAGGTACTAAAGGAACATTGAACATTTTTTCTGATTTTGTGTGTTTTCGCAGGAAAATAGCTTGTCTTTAGCAAACTTAGCCATTGCTAATTGAAACTCTGCATAAATATCTTCATTTTTAGTCTAATTGTGAGGGTACTAAAGGAACATTGAACATTTTTTCTGATTTTGTGTGTTTTCGCAAGAAAATAGCTTGTCTTTAGCAAACTTAGCCATAGATAGTTGAAACTCTGCATAGATATCTTCATTTTTAGTCTAATTGCGTAGGTACTAAAGGAACATTGAACATTTTTTCTGATTTTGTGTGTTTTCACAAGAAAATAGCTTGTCTTTAGCAAACTTAGCCATAGCTAGTTGAAACTCTGCATAAATATCTTCATTTCAGCCTAATTGCGTAGGTACTAAAGGAACATTGAACATTTTTTTCTGATTTTGTGTGTTTTCGCAAGAAAATAGCTTGTCTTTAGCAAACTTAGCCATAGCTAGTTGAAACTCTGCATAAATATCTTCATTTTTAGTCTAATTGTGAGGGTACTAAAGGAACATTGAACATTTTTTCTGATTTTGTGTGTTTTCGCAAGAAAATAGCTTGTCTTTAGCAAACTTAGCCATAGCTAGTTGAAACTCTGCATAAATATCTTCATTTAAGCCTAATTGCGTAGGTACTAAAGGAACATTGAACATTTTTTCTGATTTTGTGTGTTTTCGCAAGAAAATAGTTTGTCTTTAACAAACTTAGCCATAGATAGTTGAAACTCTACATAAATAGAGAAATTCTTTAACCATTTAGGGTTAACTTACCTTTTTAGGGATGAGCATTTAGGGTTCTCCTACATGCTGAACCTGAAAGTGTGTTCCCTGACATACTGGATCTGAAAGTGTAATTTCAGAAAAATTCTTTAACCTTTTAGGGTTAACTTACCTTTTTATGGATGACTATTTAGGGTTCTCCAACATGTTGAACTTGAAAGTGTGTTCCCTGGCATGTTGAATCTGAAAGTCTAATTTTCGTGGCGATGGACTATTCTAAAGAATAAAAACGTCTCAGACTTAAGATAATTTCAGAAAAACTCTTTAACCTTTTAGGGTTAACTTACCTTTTTAGGGGTGACTATTTATGGTTCTCCAACATGCTGAACTTGAAAGTGTGTTCCCTGGCATGTTGAATCTGAAAGTCTAATTTTCGTGGCGATGGACTATTCTAAAGAATAAAAACGTCTCAGGCTTAAGATAATTTCAGAAAAATTCTTTAACCTTTTAGAGTTAACTTACCTTTTAATGGATAACTATTTAGGGTTCTCCAACATGCTGAACTTGAAAGTGTGTTCCCTGGCATGTTGAATCTGAAAGTCTAATTTTCGTGGCGAAGGACTATTCTAAAGAATAAAAACGTCTCAGGCTTAAGATAATTTCAGAAAAATTCTTTAACCTTTTAGGGTTAACTTACCTTTTTAGGGGTGACTATTTAGGGTTCTCCAACATGCTGAACTTGAAAGTGTGTTCCCTGGCATGTTGAATCTGAAAGTATAATTTTCATGGTGATGGACTATTCTAAAGAATAAAAACGGTTGAGGCTTAAGATATTTATTGCTTAAACATATTTAAAACATTTGAAAAAAAATAATGACATATTTAAAAAAAAAGAAGCTTAATCCATTTGATATGAGGAGGAGCAAGTTTAGGACTTTGGATATCTGATGCATTTTTCCATGTCAGGTATCTTTTCCGGTATCCATTTAGCGAAATATCTAACTTCATCTTCTGGGTCATGGACTGAATGCAGGTATTTCTCACATTTGAAGTCTTCTAAATTGAATAATGCTATGTTTTTATCATATTTTCTAGTAAGAGTTTATCAGTTGGCACGTTTTCCTTAACATAAACAGCTTGCACACCGAAAAAACGGCATATTTCCTGAATTTCCTATTGTACATGTTTTATTTCATAGCCATTTTCATTATGTGGTCGTATGGTTTTAGCGTAAAAGCCATTTCGATTTATAAAATTTAGTGTTGGACTCCATTTGTTTTTCTCGTACTTATACATATTGTATCTGATGTTCCATTTATAGCAATGAATTTCACGTCGTTGATTGTCTAGGAGTAAGAAAGCTGCTTCGAATATAATGCCAGTTGTGGAATATTTCAGACCAATATATTCTGTGTCAATCACACCAAACATTATTATATCTGAAAAAAAAAGTGTTTAAATTAAATTTCATTTCTATTTTGTCACTATTAAAAGTGCTAACCCCCTCCCCAACAAAAATCATGGATTCACGCCCCCTCCCCTAAATTTAGGAAAATTGTTATAGCTAAAATCGCTAAATTTCGAAGAGAAATGGTTAGACACTGATGTAAGAAACAATTATCTTTTCATTTCTATTTTGTCACTATTAAAAGTGCTAACTCCCCCCCCCCCTAAATTTTTTTTTTCGGCACTTTTCGGAGCCACAGCGCATCCCTGTGGCGCTTCTCGGGCCCCGCATCGCTTCCCGCGATGCTTCTCGGGCCCGTGGCGCATCCCTGTGGCACTTCCCTGACCCGTGGCGCATCCCTGTAGCACTTCCCTGACCCGTGGCGCATCCCCCCGGCGCTTCCCTAACCTTGCCCTCACAGCACTCCCCGGCCCCATCGGCGCATTCCGGGCTCCGGTTATTTACATTTTGTCCCAAAAAACCGTATTGTTAGGCGGCATAAGTCGTTTCGCCTACTCCCCGTACAGGTTGTCTATGACTCCAAATGAGCCTAGATTATTTTTAATCTCATGTCTGTTCTGTTTCCAAGCGTATTCTCTGGGAAACAGTACAATTAAATTCGAGAACCGTTAATTCTTATTCAACAATGTTTCCACATCACTAAAATATTGGCAAGGCTTTGTAAGATTGAAAGTTATTTTAAAATATCCTTGCGCAAATTACGGGATTCATATGTGACAAATAGATAAATGTGAATAATCTCACTCAGTTCATTCTCTTGAAACTTTGTGATAATCAATTGTGAAAAATAGGGGATTTTGAGTTTCAAATGGTGAGCATTAATTGAAATTACCCATGAAAAATATTCGCTTATGTGATAACGGCGAAGAAATAGCAACAGAGAAAATAGCAAAGCTTAGAAAAAATAGCATTTTGAGTTTCAAAGGCAGTGATTATTAATAAAAATTACCTAAAAATATTCGCTTATGAGATATCGAAGCGATAGCAAAGATTAGAAAAGAGCGGTTTCTATGCAAAAAATTACATTTAGATATCTCCGAGGGAGGGGGGAGCAGAGAAAAGAGTGGTTTCATTGTCAAAAATTACATTTAGATATCTCCGAGGGAGATAAATTTAAAACATTGGTTGGGGTGAGGGGTTAATATCTCACAGAGATAAGTTTATATTGGGATTGAAAAGGACTGAAAAATGAATAAATAGAAAGGTAGGAAAAAACGCTTACATTTGCATATCCCGGCTGCACTTGGGCACCCGAAGGACCAGGTAGTGCATGCTGGAGGGTGGACGGGGCGACGTCGCTATGTTCTTGTGCGACTGGGCCGGCTATTTCACGATCTTGCATAGCTTCGGCAGGGTTCACCATATTATAAGAAGCCGTCCACTCTCTCTTTAACTTAAACCCAGGCTGCATTGGGGCTGGCACTGATGGGGCTGTCTTGTCATCTCTGGCTTTCTTGGATGGAGGGGGCACGCATTCTTCATAATTTGCCTTAAAAAGAAGAGAAGAAAAAAGTTAGTATAGAAATAATTTGCCCCTTTTTTTTACAGAAAGAAAGTTAGTATCATCATCCATGTAATTTTGTTTAGACAAAGCATTTATCACTAAGAAAGCACAACGTAAAAAAATTTCGTGAAATATACTAATTGCATCCTTTTTTGAATCTGAGAAAGAAGAATTACGACTCACTGAGCCGTTCAAAAGCCGGCCTAGTTTGTATATTTATCACACCCCCAGAAAAACAGCTCACGGAAAATAACCCCCATGGAAAATATCCCTGAGAAAAGACATGGAAAAATATCCCCTCCCCCCACCGAAAGATATCGCGTCCTTTTGAATCTGAGAATTACGACTCACTGAGCCGTTCAAAAGCCGGTCTAGTTTGTATGTTTATCACACCCCCAGAAAAAAAAACAGCCCACGGAAAATAACCCCCATGGAAAATATCCCTGAGAAAAGACATGGAAAAATATCCCCTCCCCCCACCGAAAGATATCGCGTGCTTTTGAATCTGAGAATTACGACTCACTGAGCCGTTCAAAAGCCGGCCTAGTTTGTATATTTATCACACCCCCAGAAAAACAGCCCACGGAAAAAACACCCCGAGGAAAATAATCCCGGATAAAAGACATGGAAAAATATCCCCTCCCCCCACCGAAAGATATCGCGTCCTTTTGAATCTGAGAATTACGACTCACTGAGCCGTTCAAAAGCCGGCCTAGTTTGTATATTTATCACACCCCCAGAAAAACAGCCCACGGAAAAACACCCCGAGGAAAATAATCCCGGAGAAAAGACATGGAAAAATATCCCCTCCCCCACCGAAAGATATGGTAAAAATGCTATTCAATTTACGCATAATAAAGCAATGTATCTTTTTCTTAAACTCACTCCCCTTACTTTTCACGCGAAGAAACAGTTTGTTTTCACCTTAAAATGGAGGTGTTCGACTTGAGGCATTGTCAAACCCCCCCCCCCCCCCCTTTCACCAATGTCCTAAAAATATTGTTAGGCATTAATTTTGGAAATAACTCATTTCCATGCTTCCATACCACATAGAATTACGCAAAGCCTGTAAGCACACAAGGTTAATTAACAATAATCTCTTTTTTCACGCGAAACTAACCTTCTCAGAGAAACCTTTGGTTAAGCTGCTATCCAAATTCTTGTATATTTATCAAAGCCGGATGTACTTTAAAGGGGTGTCAGTAATTATCAGATAATTAAATCGTTGCGAGAAATCTGTAAGTCAAGCCATAGCAGACTGTATATTAAGGGAATGACAGAAAGTTGACAATTGCTTTTAGATAAGATACGGAATTTATCAAAAACAGAATTAAGGTCGTAAACAGAGGGGGAAGGAAGGATGGGGTTTACGTAACGAAAAAAGAGCGTATTTTACACTTTTTATCGAGTATAAACATCATATAGGGACGTTTGTATAGGGGGGAGGGGGGTTTTACCCGAATATAGTAGAGGGTGACCACGGAAAACAATTTTATTTGAAAATAAAAAATGAAAACAGAACTTACATTGCTAATTGTGGCTGCCAAGGCTTCAAGTTCATCAATAATTTCATGTGTTCTATCCATTGTGTTCTGGAACTTTCTGATAATTTAATCACATTGCATGCCCGTTATATACGAAATCTCAAGGGTGAATTGTTATGTAACGGGGAAATCATATGTAAGCAGGCCTCTGATTGGCTGAGAAGGAGGATGTATCCGACTCTCTGATTGGCTGAGAAGGAAACATGTGATCTAACTGTTTCCTATTCCAGGACACCTTGACATTCACCCCTAGCATGCACTTGTCCAAAACAACAATAATAAATAAATCCCTCAGGCCTAAAGATTAATGAAGCCATGTTTGTTTCATAATTCCCCCCTTCGTGAATCAATAATTTCCATAGCGATTATGTAAATCAATTTCTCAGGTTAAGCTAACCAAACAACAATGAAGCCATGTTTGTTTCTTAATCCCCCCCTTCGTGAATCAATAATTTCCCCTAGCGATTATGTAAATCCAAGTGAGAAAATTCCTGTTTTTTCATTCTCACTGAGAAAACCATATAACAGACATGAATTGCTGTTGACATCCATAAATGTGACAAAGTTCCTGTTTTTCAAATTCTCACTGACAAAAACCATAAAACATCCATAATTTGATGTTGACATCCGAGAAAAACATCAAATAAATCGACCTTGGAAAAAGAGGTCATTGAGCGATTACGTAATCTTTCTCCATAGGGACTCTATGACCATATTGTTTCATAATTCCCCACGCTCGTGAATCAATAATTCCCCCATCGATTATGTAAATCACCCCTCATGCTATTACACGTGGCCAAACAACAACAACAACAGATCGATTGACCTTGACCCCCATTAGACTCGATCGATAATCCTTGAATAAATTATGTCCCGTTAGCATTAAACTAAATTGTAGATGGCAGCACATGTGTTCGTACGGGGGCTTTAGGGTCACCTCTACTCTTACTAACTAACAGTGGAGGGGCTGGCGTGAGATCCCTTAGGTTCTGGAATTTAATTTTCTCATTTTTTGGAGGAGGGGGGAGTTTCAGACCATGAAGAACCAGGGTCACATCCCATAATATATGTGAAAATATCATTACCATATCTTTTTGTGGGGGACCACATAGGGCAAGGGGCGAGATCTCATAAGTTTTGAATTGAAGTATCAATAATAATTGTTTTGTTAGAGGGGGTTCATTTACAGATGCAAGGAGTATTTAGGTCCAGGGGTTAACTTCCCATAGATCTTGGATTTTTCCCGTTTTTTTCTTCTTTTTTGAGGGGGAAGGCTATTCATACCATAGGTAGCCTGGACTAGGGAAGTTGTACCGATCCCGAAGTTTTGTTATCTTATCTTTGTGCTATTTTCAGCAAAATGGTAATGTCAAACTGTTGATTAAATACATTTGGAGAAAAGACTATGTAGGGGGGAGGAATCGGTCTATATGCCCTCTTATCTGTTTGAGTCTTAAAAAGGGAACTAGAACTCTCAATTTTATATCAAATGAGTTTCCTCTGTACTTTATACTACAACTCCTTCAGTAAAGACATTGTGCCGAAAACGGTACGATTGTACCGCGTTGGCAACACTGGTCGTAACACACGCTCAATATAGACAAAAATACATTTTCAGATTTTCAGCAGTTTCCACTATACATATCATTTTTTGATTCTAGAAATTGGTTCGACTTCAGGTTGGCATTTAACCGTAATCAAACAGTTCGTGGTTAAAAACTATAAGTAAGGAGTGACCCGGCTCAATGGTAACCGAAACTCTAAAAAAACGGAATTTTGATACCAATAGATACATCAACAGAATCAAATTTTAATTTTGATTTCAAAAATATAGGTTTCATCAAGTTTAATCTTACCCCTTAAAAGTTACGTGCCTGAGGAAAATTTGGCTGAATTTCAAAAAAAGGGGGAAAGACCCCCTAAAAACTATAGAACCTTAATGAAAATCACTCAGGGTATCATATTCAGGGTATCAGAGAACCCTACTGTAGAGGTTTCAAGCTCTTGTCTACAAAAATGTGGAATTTTCGATTTTTTGCCAGAAGAAAGATCACGGATGCGTGTTTATTTGTTTGTTTTTTTTTTTGTTTTCATTGGAACGGAAAATAAAAGTTCTAGTGCCCTTTTAAGTGACCAAAAAAAACGGAAGGCAACTAGCCCCCTCCCACCCTCATTTTTTTCTCAAAGTCACCCAATTAAAATTCTGAGACCACTATTTTGTTCAGCATAGTCGAAAATCTAATAAATATGTCTTTTAGGATGACTTAATCCCCCACAGTTCCCGGGGGAAGGGCTGCTAGTTATGAACTTTGCCCATTGTTTACATATGGTATTGATTATTAGGAGGTATACAGACGTTTTCAGGAAAGATTTTTTTCTGGTGGGGGGGGGGAAGGATGGAGGAGAGGGTTACTTGGTAGAATATTTCCGGGGAGAATGTTTATTTGGGGTAAGGGACATTTCTATTAAGCGGGTGCCGAATTTCCAAGCATTATTTAAAAAACGATCAGAAATTAAATTAAAAAAAATAAGTTTTTTCAACTGAAAGTAAGAAGCAACATTAGAACTTAAAACAAACATAAATTATTACGTATATGAGGGGTTCTCCCCCAAGTCAGTACCTCACTCTTTACGCTGCAGTTTTTTAGTGCTTTCAAAAGAGCTATCTATTCTAATTAAACGACCTTTGTGACTCAGGGGTTTGTGAATAATTTTTTTTTTTAATTTTAACATAAAGAGCGTGGTATTGACTAAGGGGAGAATCCCCTCATATACGTAATAAAATGTACGTAATAAAAAAAAACAATAAAAAAAACGAGCGATACGGCACGATAGTAATCGAAACTTTTAAAAACGGAATTTTGGTGTTAATAAATGTATCAAAAGAATGGGCTTATAATGTTGATCCTAAATATATAAATTTTAATAAGTTTAGTATTATGCTACTCATCAAAAGCAACGAGCCTGAGAAAATTTACTTGATTTTTTAAATAGGGGGAAACATCCCCTACGAGTGAAAGAATTTTAATGAAAATCACACCGTCAGATTCAGCATATCAAAAACCCTATTACATAGGTTTCAAGCTCATATCTGCAAAAATCTGCAACTTTGTATTTTTTCCCAGAAGAAAAATATACGAATATAGAAGTTCGTTACGTAAGTTAATTTGTAAATTACGTCAGAACCAAATTTAGAGACAGCCTCTTAGCAAAAGAAAAGTAAAATTTTTATGCAAATTTTGCTTACTTTTTCAATGACGGTGAGCCGAAATAAAAGCTGCATTAACTAAATACGATCAGAAATTAAATAAAAAAAAAAGTTTTTTAAACTGAAAGTAAGGAGCGACATTAAAACTTAAAACGAAAAGGAATTATTCCGTATATGAAAGGGGCTGCCCCTCCTCAACGCCTCGCTCATTACGCTAAAGTTTGACTTGGTCTCATAAATTTATTTTTTAAAACAATAAAAAAATTTAGCGTAAAGAGCGAGGCGTTGAGGAGGGGACAGCCCCTTTCATATACGGAATAATTTCTGTTCGTTTTAAGTTTTAATGTCGCTCCTTACGTTCAGTTTAAAAAACTTGTTTTTTTTATTTAATACTCTACAGAAATCGGCTTTTTTTCTGTCTTCATAAGACACACTCCTCCGCACATATTGACAAAGTTTGGTCCTTTCCATCAGTTAGTAGTTGTTTGACAAAATGAAATTTAAAAAAAGTTTTGAATTAAGTCATGGTTCTGTATTCTCTATTATCTGTTTACACTGTTCTGTGTTTATCTGTTCTTTCCGTCTTTATTAAATTCGTCTATTAACAAAAAGCATGGAAAATAATCTTAGTTAAACTTCAGTTTCAGAATCTTCGGTCTTCACTGAAACCTGTAGAAATACAATCAAGGGAGAACAATGCTCTCGTTATTTACACATGAGCATTAGGTTGAATGTATCATAGATGTTATATATTTCATTATTCAGATAAGAGAATATAAGCACTTGCAGCATAAACTACTAGACTAAAAATAGTCCTTTTCCTAACTAGTTAAATTTTCTTCGGAAGTATAGATAAATTATTCATTCTAATTTTAACAATATAATAATAAAAAAGACCTCCTTACTTATGAGACTAAGTACAATTTTGGAGCTCTAAATGTGGAAACACCGAACACTTTCAAAAAAAGCAAATCTTATCATTAACTGCCGAGCAGTGACCCATAGTAAAAAGATGTTTAATCTCCTTCAACATAAAATTTTCTACTTTCTAATACATTCATGTTCTAAACAAATTTCCTTTTCTTTTTTTAATATAATTCTGTTCTTCGCGAGAACACCATAGACGCAGAAATGAAAATCTTATTTTCAGTGTTTTTTCCTTCTTATTCTATTCTTTTATTTTAAAATATGGGCTGCTCTAAGTTAGCATACAAATTTAACAATAAATTCAGCAGAAACTGCTCTCTAATCTTTTTCTGTCATTGCACCTACTTGTCCATACATATTGACAACCTTTGGTACTTTCCATCAGTTGGTAGTTGTTTACAAAAGTGAAATTTTCTGAAAATCTTCAATAAAATGATGATTAGGTTTTCCCTTCCTTTTACTCCTAAATTCATGGAGCCACATATGATTAGATGTCAGAAATATCACTAGTTATTTACTGAGATTTTAGAGTACCGTTAGATCTTCTTTTAAAAGGGCCAACAGAGAAACTTTTGGGGATAATGTAATCAGAAAAATCATTTGAAGTCTAAGTACAACTCCGAATGAAGCTGTTCTAAAAATACTGTTCTTGGCATGCCAAACTCATGAGGATTGGACTGACCTCTTTGCCTCTACTGTATTATGGGTTGGATGATGGGTGGTAGAACACGAAAAAGCTCAGCAGAAGGAGAAAAATTTTTTAGAATCGCAGAAAACAGCCATCGACACTACTTCCAACCTCTCACTGACAGATGAGATTGTTCAAAGCAACAACCAAATTTGCCCTATTAGTGCAATTCTAGATCTCTTTTAGTTGTGGCAATAAATTTTGTGGATCACCAGAATGCAGTGGGTATCCATATTTGACCATAGGTCTGGTGCAGGAATAATAAATCGGGATTATCAAGTAGAGTGACCGAAATCTTTTGCAGTGAAGAGTTCCCTTCCCTTTTTTATTGCAAGAGGCTCTCATCCTATTAAGGTTAGTTTTCAACAAAATTTGTGGACAAGTGAATTGTGATGAGACAAAGCTCGTCTACTTTCTTTATGCCTTTGTTCATGATGATTAACTTGGGGTGTAAAAATGTTACCTGTGATTGGAAAAGCATCAGTTCCTTTATTTTCGATGCATTTAAACTGATATCCCAGGCACTGGACAACTCTTCAATTAGCAAACGCTCCGTCTGTAGGGGTAAGAAGGCTTGAATTAGCTTATCGGATCACAACATGTTTTGTGACGTCATTTGTAATGTTTTGCAGAGAGCGTGCAAGGTATCTCACATATCATTTATGCAGAAAACCATAAGTTTTTATCCTCCTACATTTATCGTTGTCTACGAAGAAAAAAAATCATTTTTCTTACACTTCAGTTACCGTAGAATTATACCGAAACTGGCCTCTATTTTGTTCTATTTTCAAAGCTACTATTCATTCACATAATTGACAGCCTTTGATCTATACTACCAGTTGGTAGTTGTTTAAAAAGGGCTACTTTTCATAAAACCTTGAATAAATAGATTGTTTCCTCTTTTTTCCTCCTACATTCATATTCGTCTGTCACCAAAAAGTATGAAATGTAATTCTTAGCTCTTCTTGAGTTTTAGAAACTTTTATTTTTGTTCAGATGCATGTAAATAAAATTAAGGCTTAAAAATGTTGTTGGTAGTTACGTATGTTTATATTGGCGTAACGTATCTAGTTATTATGTATTTGGTTACTCAGATATGAAAGGAAGAACTTGCTACATGTACTCCTAACAAAAAATATTCATTTTGGTATCTTATTTTTATTACTTCAGATGCATATTACCTCTAGCAAGATAATAAAAAAATTCTTATATAAACCTAGAAATTGGTATCTTGTGCACAGTTAGGTCTAATTGGGTGAAAAGACAAGCTTCTATTAAGACAATTTAATCACTCAAATAAATTAACAAAGGATTCAATAAACAGCAGAAAATACAAAGACTATACTTTCAGATAACAATGAGGTACCTTCGTTTTAAATAAACCGACTTTTATATTACTGCAGTTCTTCCCAGTCATTTGTCCTTCCTAATTTTTCAATAATACTGGTGAAAAATTCATTTTCTCTGATTTTGATAAGAGTTTTCAAAATCTCATGGTCTTCATTAACAGACAACAAATGGCTATTGAATGACCTTTTCCTTCCAAAGCCACTAAATAAGAATTGAATTAAATTGAAGAAGACTGTGACAATAGCTAATGGTCCAAAGAAAAGGATGTTGAATATTGCTTGCAATATTCTTTGGAGAAGAGACGAAGGCGGTGCTGGTGCTGCAACGAAAAATAAATGTTAGTTCTGGACCCACATACACTTATTAAAAAACTAACATTCATTCATAACAGCTTGCCGGCTGAGTAAGTTTGGCCTCATTGTCAAGATAATTTATAAAGAAACTACCTTAGACCGAACAAGAAGACTAAAACCGATGATTATTAATCACACATTCGTTCAAGATTCTTCTAGGATATAAAAATTACTTTAATAGAAATTTCTAAATTCTTGATTTTAATATTTACAGTCAATGGTAAATAGTTACAGTCCTTGATAAGTGTGTGAACATTACATTGACAGATTCATTACTTTTCTCTAGAATATATGTCTATAAATATTAAGCAATTTGGATTGCAATACTATTTATCATGATTGCAGCAGTAGCTGAAACCTATTAAAGAGCCAATCACAGCCAAAAAGCTTAAAAACAACAGCTTAAATTACATGACCAAAAGCATAAAAACATGTTTTGAGAAAAAATGCCATCTGACAATGAATCAAGAATGGCAACTACTGTTTCTGTTAATCTTAAAAGTAAAAGTTTACTGCGAAAATAAATTTATGTTGATTTCTAAAGAGCGTCTGAAACCCCTCGAAAATGGTTTAGGATTGAAATAAAACTACAGCCTTGGAGACATGGTTGAGAACCGTGTGTAGAAAAATTACAGGCTTCGACCTAGAAAAATGAGAAAAATGCCTTCTTTGCATGGGTACCACTGATATATCTCCCTTTTTTCACTGTTTTCTTTTTCTACTAGGGCTAGAGGGTGACAAGAACATTATAAAGAGATGTTTAGTATCTCCTTTGAACGGAAATTGAAGTGTCTTTTTAAATTGATAAAAAATATTAAAAGGGCAGCTACCCCCCTCCCCAAAAGTCCCCTCTCCCTCAAATTTGTCTGATCAAAATTTTGAGTTAGCCATATTTTCAGCATTGTTAAAAGGTCCAGTAGCTCTGTTTATGGGGATAATGGGACCTTCTTTAGTACATGAGGGCATATTTTTAGATCTTAGGAGGCCTACTGAAGATCCAGCTCTTTGTTCATTTGATCAACAAACTTTGTTCATTTGATGTCGTAACCGACCGGAGGTTAATCCTTCGGTGGGTTACGACAATTTCCGCTTTAACAAAAGTGAAAAACATGCACTTACAATAAAGTTGAATTTTTGATTTACTCGGCCGGGAGACATCCTACAAGGAAACAAACTACACCATTAGAAAACTTGAAAAAAATAACTCTGGTTAAGTCCGTAACTCCATTTTGACTAGGGGTGTCAGTTTTGACATTCTTGCCTTCACAATGCGATTATTCCTATCAAATCTAAGGTAGATAAGGTCTCTTTTGGGGCAGAGGAGCCCTTTTGGGATCCATGGATGATGGACAGTTTGCTCAACGGAGAACTTGTTGGCCAGTTGTGACCCTGTTACCGAGATTTTGCTTCTCTGATATGGATTCCTTAGGGGATACTCTCTCCCATTTACTTCATAGTTAACCCTAACCACTATTATTGCTGCATCGTTCGTTGAGATTCTTACCTGATTTCCCTGTACCCCTATCGTTTTCACTGGCCTTTGTATTTACAGCCATACATTATTTAAAATTATGCCAAGGGATAATTCGTGTTTTAATGCAGATGTGGTGTTTTTTCAGCTGATGGAGACTAAGACGTTAGTTCAGTTCTTGAAGACTGGCATCATCAAAAATTATTAAATGTGCCAGTACCTAATTCTACCGTAAATTCGTGAGAGCAAGACATTTTTTATTAAATCTTGCTAAGAACGATCGTTTTCTGCTGATTTTCTGGACTTTAATTTTCCAAACCTCACGCGGATGCCTTTATGATCCAGACTAGGGTTGTTCTGCAGTGGACAGGTGGGGCGGGTGAAAGATCAGGGGCCAAGCTGTGAAAGCAGTAGTACAGACGCTGATGAAAGAAAGAAGTCAAATGGATATTATAAAGTTGAAGTACATTGGGATGGACCAGTGTGGCACGTGGGTTGTCATTTACCTTTTCTCAATTTCATTTTCCTAGATTTGCTTATAATATAATTTTCAATTGCAAGCTCTACTCTCGTCGTCAAAGCAGCCATTTCGCAAAAGAAAACAAGCTGATTGGACTACAATTCTGTATTAGTCCTCACACGGGCTGGCTAAATTTTAGGCCATTGATTCTTAATATATGCTTACGGCAAATTCAATTGAGGGGCTTGGTAAATTAGATTGGCCCAAGTCACCCTGAGTCATGCCCCAAGTGCCAAGATTCTTTTATGTGTTAAAAAATCATGTTTTAGTTTGTTCTGAGAGTCCGTTTTGAGACTCTGTTTAGACAGTCTGTTTTCAGAATTTATGTATATGTTTTGCTGGAGTGACATTTGGATGAACGTGGTTGTTCTTAATTTTGGTATTCTATTTTTATTTAATTTTTTAGACCAAAAGTCGAAATTATTTCTAATAAATGAGCTCAAATACATTTATTTACAAAAACAAGCAGTCAAAAAATCATAGGATAAGACGAATATTTTTCTATATTTAAGTTTGTAAAACTACGGGTCAGTATAACTTTAGGCTTTTAGTGAGTTTCAAGTGAGTTATTTTCTGTAACCATATAAGATTATTTTCCCCAAAGCTAGGCAGGGTAGGAACAGAGTTCGCGAGGAAATACTGTCATTAATATATCGACAGGGGAGTCTGTTTACCCTACAAAGAGATAGCTAGAGATATTAGTGGTGACCCAAGTTGTGGCCTCCTTGGCCCATAGTTTGGTCCTTTTGATTGTTCAATCACGTCACCATACCCAGTGAAACCACCACTGGCGCTGGTGTGGTGTTAGAGGGATCAAGTAGCTGGTAGCCCCAAGGCAACCAGTACAAAAAAATGGTGCCAGCATTGGCCCCAGATATAATTGTGGTACCAGCGATGGTCTACAATAAAATAAACACTATAAAACTATTTGTAATGTATAGAGAAAAATCATAGTACTAAAAACCTATTTGGGTTTATTTGTTATATTTTTCTAGTTGTCAGGTTACATTGCAAATTTTTCTTGTTTATTGCTATTCCACACCTGTATGTCTAAAGTGTTTTAGTATTTAGCAGGAGGGGGGGGGGATTTCAAGTGAAATAAGTTACAGATACAAAAATTTTCCCTTATATTTTGAAAACCTTGAAAATCTTCTTTTGAAGAACAGTTACTTCTAGAATGCAAAGAAAATTGATGCGTGGTAAAAATTATAGAGATTATTTCTTTAGGTCCATTTCATTTTTAATATAGAAGACCATACTTTCTTATCTGCTCTGCATGACATTAAGCTGATTTAAAACGTTCGACTTAAACCAATATAGGTTCCAATGTTGGAATACTCAGATAGTTCCGTAATGAATTATCGTTCTCAATGGGTAAACTTATATTGTTTTGTAATGTGTGGGTAAAAAACTTCGTGTAGTAAGCTTGACGTTTCGCACGAATAATTAGCTAGTTCCATATAAATATGGTTCATATTTCTGATAGTACAAGGACATAACAAATAAGCAAAACTTGGTAATTGCTTATTGATTTTTCCATTACAATGGATCTTTGAACCTACAATGGATATACATAATTTATTATTACAAGGGATTTTTCAACATAACCTTCTTCAGTCAAAGATCACTTTTCCATGTTAGGTTTCCATCCGATTAGAGTACTAATCTTTGGGAAATTTAGAGATGCGTTCAACCTTCTTAAACGTCCACAAGTACAGCTCCTTCACAGTCATAGAAAACAGTTGCAATAACCATGTTGGCAAAAATCTCAAGTATTTTTGGAATGAACCTCGTATTATTGCATTTTGCGGTACAAGGAAGGTAAATTTGGACCCAGAAGCAAGAGTTGAAAATAAGGATGACAAACGTGTAAAATTGTTTTGGTAGCTCATTATAAATAAATAATCGAAACTTCTATGGTTCGAAGTCAGATTATACGGTATAATTCACAAAACGTTTTGATAGATACAGAAATCATACTTAGGTTTTGAAACCTTGAAAATATTCTTTAGGAAAGTAATTACTGCTAGAATACCAGGAAATTTGGCGCGGGATTGGCGCGACACCAATCTTAAAAGCTAATTCGTAGTATCCAGTCTATTTTTAACGTTTTCTATTTTTAGTGTGTGGTCTATTTTTAGCGTATTTGGTTTCTTAATAGTTCGCAAAATTCGAAACTACACTGGATGAATCAGGGAGATTTAACCTATAAATTATTTGTATTCCTTATCCAGGAACAGTTGAATACTAAACTTAGAGAGTTTAATATTTGACAGTCTAGAAGATAGATGGAAAAAATTTAGGAAAACAATTTGTTTTCCTTGGATAAAATTGCCGAGGATCTGGATGATGCAGCTAGACGGCATAATAGTACAATATTGTACTGGCATGTTAATAAATTGAGAGGGAGTAGTAAGTCTGGAGTTATCTCAGTTAAAGAAAGGAAAGGGGCCACAATTAGTGAATAGGAAAGGGTTAAACTGAGGTAGGCAGAACATTCCGAGAATAAGCTAAACTGAGACAGAGTTGCGGGAAAAGATATATAGGAAAATAAAAAAGATTGTGATAGCTTGGTTGTGATGGAATATTTGTTTTGTGAGGAAGAATTATCGACACTACTGAAAGGATTAAAAAATAATAAGGCCCCAGGTGCTGATACTGTGTTAAATGAGTTTCTTAAATATTGTGGCTCCGATGATAGAAATATTAAGTTTTTGAAGATTATGAATATGATTTTTCAAAAAGGACTAGTACCAAGCCATTTTAAACAACTGTATAGGAAAAATGATAAGAGTGAGTGTGTTCACTATCAAGGAATTGCCCTGTTCTCTGTAGGTAGCAAATTACTTAGTAATACTACACTTTTTAAACTGAAAGATGCTGAAGACAAATGGATAATAGAAGAACAGTGGAGTTTTAGAAAGGGTAGAGGACGTGTTGACTGAACTTTGATTCTTAGGTAAATATTCAAGAAGTGCCTGAGTTATCGAACACCTTCTGTCCTCAGTTTCATAGATTATGAGAAAGTTTTCGATTCTGTTGATAGAAGAGCTTTAGTGAAGGTCTTATCCTTGTATGGTATACCATACAAATACATTAAATTGATTAGTGGTATTAAGAGGACAACGCTACTGCGGTTAAGGCAGGAAATGAGGTTAGCAGTTGGTTTCTTATTAAATCAGGAGTTAATCAGGGTTGGGTTCTATCCCTCTTTATATGGATTATTTTGATGGACTTTGTCTTAAGGAGCACAAGAAAGGCAATGGGAGATCACGGAATAAAATTGGGAGGATAAACTTCCCTGGATTTATATTATGATGATGATTTAAGCACCCTAGATGAAAGTGGGCCAAAAATGAATGAGCCTTTAGAGGTTTTGCGAGTTCGGGGTGCTAGAATAGGTTGGAACATTAATGTTAAGAAGACTAAGTCACCAAGGCTAGGAGTAAGTGACGATTAAAAGGTGACTTTGCCTAACGAAAGGATTGATCAGGTGGACAGCTATACTTAACTTGGTATTATTATTTGTAAAGACAGTTGGGGCAGTGAAAAATTTAAAAGAAGAATAGCCAAAGCTCAGGGTTTTGTTTTCACAGTTGAAAAAGGTTTGGAAGAATAGGAAGATAAGTCTGCATATATTGGAAGCTACAGTGATGACCGTGGTCAACTATAGTTCTAAGTCATTGGTGCGGTGCAGTAGATGAATGTTTGCTAAATGTTTTCCAGAGAAATTACCTACGGATTTTTATGTTTACCCGGTTGACTGACCGTATTGCCTACAGTAGGCCTTACGAAGAGTGCGACTCAATCCCGCTTTTTAGGGCTATAATGAGGGAAATATTGAAATGACTTGGGCACGTTCTGCAGATGAAGGATAAGAGATTGTCAAAGATTGTTCTTTTTGGCCAGCTCTGTAGGGCTAGATTGAAAAACAGGTTGTCCACGGATGGGGTGGGAGGGTGTCATAAAGAAAGATTTAAGGGAAATGGAAACTCTCTGGGAGGGTGTAAAGAGCAAAGCTTTAAATTGATAGGGATGGAGAAGGAGCGTGCCTACCTGTATTGGCTTCAGGCGACTCGATTTGGCGTTTAGTTGTTAGCAGTAGTAGTAATTGATAGCATTAAAATATTTGAAATTTCTGAAGAATATATTCCGCAAACTACAGAAAAGTTTTTTTTCTAACCCCCATATATCCCCATAGGGTTCATAGTTTCTAACGATTCTTGCACACTAAAACCCACAATAAGATGATTATGTCCGTTTTAAATACATATGATTATAGGTTTATCAAGGTCTTACAACTAAAATTTAAATGAAGCAAGACAAAAAAGTATAAAACAAAAAAAAATTGCTTACCTTCTGAAGTAGTTATCACGGGCAGAGTCACTACTTCTGGTACTGTTGTTGTCACGGGAGTTATGATAAGAGTTGCAGTTGTTATTGGAGTTGTAGGAGTGGTCGTAGTAGTTGGTGTAGTTGTCACTGACGTTGTGGTAGGAGTGGTAGTAATTGTAGATATGGTAGTAGGAGTAGTGGTTGGAGTAATAGTAGTAGGAGTCGTACATGTAGGACAAGAAGTGCAAGCTGATGAACAAAATGTGCAAGTACAAATAGGATTTCCAGTTGAGGTGGTTGTCACAGGTGTTGTCGTAGGAGTCGTTGAGGTAGTTGACGTAGTAGTAGGAGTAGTTGTTGTTGTAGAAGATGTTGTTGTAGGAGTTGTTGTTGTAGGAGTTGTTGTTGTAGGAGTTGTTGTTGTAGGAGTTGTTGTTGTAGGAGTTGTTGTTGTAAGAGTTGTTGTTGTAGGAGTTGTTGTTGTTGTAGACGTCGTTGTTGGAGTTGTTGTAGACGTAGTTGTTGGAGTTGTTGTTGTAGGACTTGTAGTCGTAGTAGTTGGGGTGGTTGTCACAGATGTTGTTGTTGGAGTTGTTGTTGTAGAAAATGTAGTCGTGGAAGATGTTGTCGTAGGGGATGTAGTAGTGGAGGATGCTGTTGTAGTTGGAGTTGTTGTTGCTGTTGTTGTTGGAGACGTAGTTGTAGGAGTTGTTGTTGTTGTAGGAGAAGTAGTTGTAGGAGTTGTAGTTGTAATAGTCGAAGTAGAAGTTGAGGTTGATTCCGAAGTTGTTGTTATAGTAGTAGAAGATGTGGTAAGTTCGTCAGCTAAAAAAAATTAAATATATTAGACTAAAAACTTTTCAAGTATAAGAAAACTTTACCTCATAAACATAAAATGTATGTATTTTATTTTTAGGTTCGAAATGTATCTCTTACGAAAAACAAAGTTTTTCAGAGAAAATAAGATAGCTGCATGCAACCAAAGACGAGCAGATATAAGGAAAAAAAAAATTTAAAGTTAAAGCGAACAGAATTTACTATTAATAGAGACCCTAGAATAAGGCCGAAACTACGACAAATTTGATAAACTTTAAATGAACAAAAATTACGGCAAACAGGAGTAGGACAAATAGTCCCTTAGCGTTCTAAAAGCCAAAGTGTCATTTGCTTTATTGAACAGTTTTTATTTCGCTTAATGTGTTTTTATTTGTCATATCATACATAGAAAAGAAATAAAATCATCATATTAATCAACAACTACGGAAAATTGAATGAATGTTTAATATACAATGATGTCTATTCCTGGAAGGCTCAGAAATTTTGGATTTGTTAGGATAAAAAGAAGTTATTAAATATTTTATTTTCAGTAAAGTTTTTTAAGACGCCTTGGCAATTAGATTGCTTAAAAGGTGGAATTCCTATATTTTTTTGTGATAATTTTGATTTGTTTTAAGTTTCAGTTGATTGTTCATTGTAATTTCTGTTCATTTGGAGTGTAAAATATTCACTGATATTGATTTACGTAGGTTTTAGGTTTGAATTAGAATTTCACTTTGTTTTGCTGGTCTTTGGTTTAATAGTGCTCATTACTTTTGTTTGAGAAACTCTCTTAGAAAAAGTTTTTTAAGCTAATTCATATTCTTTTTTAATTTACTTAATTTTTTCGTTGGTTAAGAAAAGGAATTAATTTGTTTTTTCTCGGTTTTTCTGCATAAGAAATAAGATTTTGGCAAGCTATTTGTATTTCCGAAAAATTTTACCGTGTTTTTTAACAATATTTGTAGCCTACTATAGAACTTCGATTGGATGAGTATGGTGAGCGTTATCAACAAATGAATTGACAATGAACAAAATAAATGGCCTCCTAAAAGCCTAAGGTTATACTGAGCCATAATTTTGTAATCTAAAATATAGAAAAATATTGATAGGTAATTTCATGACAAGCATCTTATCATATCATTTTTTGACTACTTGTTTTTGTAAATAAATGTATTTGAGCTCATTTATTAGAAATAGTTTTGACTTTTTGTCTGAAAAATAAAATAAAAATAGAATAACAAAATTAAAAACAACCATATTTGCTTCAGGTTGAGGTCCTATTGACTCCAAAATTTTAATTGATGTGTCTGTACTGCCAGAAATGCTTGCTAGATCAGCAGAAAAAAAGGAATATTTCACAATTTTAATCGGGGGCCGGCGTTTAACCCCCCGGCGATTACCTCCCCCTCGGAAAATACCCCCGTGGAAAATAGCCCCCTCCCATGCGAAAAATACCCCTTGGAAAATCCCCCCGGAAAATACCACTCCCCCCGCGGAAGATACCCCCCTGGAAAATACCCCGGTGCAAATACCCCCACGGAAAATACTCCCTGTAAATACCCCCTCCCCCCACCATGGAAAATAGCCCCCCCCGGAAAATTCTCCCCGTGTAAAATACCCCCCGTGGAAAATATCTCCCTGTAAATACCCCCCTTCCCCCGGAAAATACCCCCTTGGTGGAAAATAAGAGTCTCCAAATTTCAGATTTGAGGGCAACTATCCCCCCTCTCTCGCCCACTTTTTCCCCAAACACATCCAATCAAATTTTTTAGATATCCATTTTGTTCAGCGTTGTTGATTTCCAGATAGAAATTATGTTTTTGAGGAGAACAATCCCCACACAGTCCTCGGGGCAAGGGTTTTAAGTTATACCCTGGGGGTATATAAGGTTTTTATAGAACGCGTTGTCGTAGAAACTTCAAAAAGGGCTCATTCGATTGGAAATTGAAATGGCTAGTGCCCTTTTTAATAGACGAAGGTGATTGAAGGGCAACTATCCCCTCTCTCACGCCCACCATTTCCCCAGACACATCCAATCAAAATTTTGAGATATCCATTTTGTTCAACGTAGTCAAAAGTTCTGGAAATTAGGTCTTTTAGGATGAAGCAAGGGTTGTAAGGGTCATTGCAAGGGTTCTAAGTTATGCCCTGGGGGCATATAAGGTTTTCGTAGAAATTTCAAAAAGGGCGCATTTGATTGGAAATTGAAATTGCCCTTTTTAATAGTCGAAAGTCATAACAATTTAGTCGAAAATGATAAAAATTCAAATGAGTGTGCATTGTCAATTTAATATACATAAATAATTTTTATATTAAAATAATTGGGAACAATTTACAAAATGTGAAAGACATCAGTGCATGTTTTAAATATCTAAGGCTGCTTAACGCTGGATAGATAAGAGACTACCAAGCCGTGATAATTGTTTATAGTTGTGTGAATAATCTAGTCCCACAAATTTTTAAGGAGTTCTACCGTTTCAACAGTGATTTCCTGGATTACGATACGAGAAGCTGTGATAATTTGATCGTGGAGCTTAAAAATAGCATGAAATCAGATTTCACTTTAAAGTATCTTGGTCCTTCTGTTTGAAATTCACTTCCTGTGAGCGTTAGGGCGGCTGAACATCTTCCTCAATTTAAAAATAGATTAAATGAGTATTTTGGGGGGAATTGGTTGTTTGTTTTTATTTGTTGTTTATGGTTTTTTGGGCAGGGGGGAGGTGTGGGTGGATGGGCTGGGGAGAGGAGTGGGTGGAAGGGCTGGGGGAGGAGTGGGTGAATGGGCTGGAGGGAGGCTGGGAGTTGTATTTGAAGTTGGTTATTGCTCTGGAAGTGTGTGAGTGAAGTTGATTGGCTTATTATATTTTTCCTTATTATTTGTTTGTGAAATTGATTTATTAGTTTAGGTTGATTTAGGAAGAGTTATGAATGTGATCACTACGCGTTATTAAAAATTAATTTTTTTCCTTAGCCTATGGTTTTCTAATTATATTGGCTTGATTTTTTGTTTATTTGATGAAATAAACCTAAACCTAAAACTATCTATCTAATATGCAGAAAAATTGTACCAAACACATTTTGCATGCAGAGCCGCTATACTTAAACCCCTCCCCTAATTTGCAAATCTATAGCCCAAAATTATTCAAAAGTAATGAAGAAACTAACGAAAAAACCGCTGTGTTCTCAAGTTTTACATAGCGTAAACTTGAATGAGTGGCGCATAATACACAAGTACCAAAATTCCTTCCCTCTACGGAAATAGAAAAAAACTCAAATAGAATTCTCAAATTAAGAAAGCCTTATTTTTCACGGGGGGGGGGGAGTATTTTCGGGGGGGTATTTACCGAGGGGTATTTTCCGCGGGGGTATTTTCCACGAGGGGTATTTTCCGCGGGGGTATTTCCCGGGGGTATTTTCCAGGGGGGTATTTTCTGGGGGGGGGGTGATTTCCGGGGGATATTTTTTGCGGGTTGGGGAGGGAGTATTTTTCGCGGGGGGGAGGGTATTTTCTGATTAGTATTTTTTTTTGGGGGGGGGGTAATCGCCAGGGGGTAAACCGAGAAATATTTTAATCAATGGCACAAAATTTTCTTGTAACGTTTACTGTCCTTGACAAACTCCCCCTGGTTCTTGAAAGCCAAATTTTAAGATTTACGTGATCCCCCCAATCTATTCTCCCTCAAAGTTCCAACTGGGTCCCTTGAGCCATTAAATTTGAGCTTCAAGTTGTGCTTTGATTTAGTTTAAGATTCCCTAAATGTTTCAATTTATTACCCTAAGCCACTCCTGAGATATTATAAATGCACCCTTTTAACAACCTGAGCACATATTGTGAGTTTTGGTTAAGTTTAAAATCTCCTCAGCCTTCCCTGATATTTTTAATTTAATATATATCATTTCTAAAATTTTGCAAATGCGCCATTTTGGCAACATGGAACATCCAACCTGCAGATACCCCCTTTTGACATCCTAAAATCAAGCAGTTTGCTTTTGATTAGGTTTAATATTCCTCTCAACATTTGCACCAACTGTCCTAGGAAATCAAGAAATGGCCCATATGAGCAAAAATTAATAGTTTTAGTGCCAATTTTAAGTAACCAAAAAGATTGTGCCCAGGGAAAATGTCATTTTCTGCCATTTTTGGCACTGAATCACGATTTTGTAGAAAAGAGAGCCAAATTGCTATCATTTGACAACTACGATGCAGATAATTTTTTTTGTTTATTTTAATGTCCCACTCAACTCTCCTCGTAACTTTCAACGCAATAACGTCAGCCGTTCATAATGCGTTGGAGATATCCATTTGAACAACCTGCATACTCATTTTGCATTTTGATTTCGATCAACATCCCCCACAGCATTGCCAGAGAGTTCATTTAAAAACCGTTACATTCTTCAGGCAACCCAGGATCAAATATGCTTCCTTTCTTCAGGCAACCCAGGATCAAATATGCTTCCTTTCTTCAGGCAACCCAGGATCAAATATGCTTCCTTTCTTCAGGCAACCCAGGATCAAATATGCTTCCTTTCTTCAGGCAACCCAGGATCAAATATGCTTCCTTTCTTCAGGCAACCCAGGATCAAATATGCTTCCTTTCTTCAGGCAACCCAGGATCAAATATGCTTCCTTTCTTCAGGCAACCCAGGATCAAATATGCTTCCTTTCTTCAGGCAACCCAGGATCAAATATGCTTCCTTTCTTCAGGCAACCCAGGATCAAATATGCTTCCTTTCTTCAGGCAACCCAGGATCAAATATGCTTCCTTTCTTCAGGCAACCCAGGATCAAATATGCTTCCTTTCTTCAGGCAACCCAGGATCAAATATGCTTCCTTTCTTCAGGCAACCCAGGATCAAATATGCTTCCTTTCTTCAGGCAACCCAGGATCAAATATGCTTCCTTTCTTCAGGCAACCCAGGATCAAAAATGCTTCCTTTCTTCAGGCAACCCAGGATCAAATATGCTTCCTTTCTTCAGGCAACCCAGGATCCAATATGCTTCCTTTCTTCAGGCAACCCAGGATCAAATATGCTTCCTTTCTTCAGGCAACCCAGGATCAAATATGCTTCCTTTCTTCAGGCAACCCAGGATCAAATATGCTTCCTTTCTTAATGCACTAAGGTCTTACCCTTGCCCCAGGCGATTCTTAGTGGGTGGGTGGAGGCTCATCTCTGGGGGCCTAGTCAATAGAACTTTTGCCTATTTTGAAGAAATGGCTTAAAGATTTTATTGGATGTTCTTGGAGGGGGGGGCAGCCAAGAAGGGCGTTGGAAGAGGATGATAGTCCTTCAATCTCTTTTGACTGTTTGGAATGTCACAGGTACTTTTGATCTTCAGTCGGACGAACCACCTTTTATGTTTCTATGTTTTTACCTTTTATGTTACTCCTTCCATATAATTTAGCCTTGGGAGAAAAAAACACATTGAAACACACATTGAAAGTACATTGAAACAATATTGCTCTTTACGAACAGCACAAACTGCCTATAATCTTGAGGCCAAAATGGAATTGCTATTTGTGTCAATGAAAAATGGTTAAACTTCGCAATCATTATTCGAGAAAAATATTTTTTTTTACATCTACCTCATTTTTGGGAGTACATGGGAGTACTCCGGGAACATAACACTGGGTAACAATTTCTTTTTTTTTAAATCGTCTAGGGTTTGCTGAATTAGACTAATTTTGATACTTCTGAGTCTGAAGTTGACATTGGTTTTGCTCAATCAGCTCAGGATTTTTTGCTACAGAATTAAAAAAAAAAAAATCTATTTTGCGTATTAAAAATCAATTTCTGCGGATCATCAGCTGAGAAATCCCTGACAAATGTTTCCATTTTGTTCAAGAAATAACAGTCAACGTATCCAAATTCAGTTTTTATTTATTCAGTCAAATTTGGTAAGCACAATTCATAATCATAGGCAGCGCAGTAGCGCTGCCTAAGTAAAAACGATGTTGGCACGATGTATTTTTTTTTCGCTTGTCTTAGACCATGGCCCTTCGAATCGAAGGAGTTGTCGTAAAAAGTTCAAAAAAGGCAAATTCAATTGGAAATTTGAAGGGCTAGTGCTCTTTTTAATAGTCAAAAGTGATTAGAGGGAAACAAGCCTTGCTTCTGGGGTAGGTTCATGGATGATGTGGTCTGCGTTTGGAAACATGGGTTGGACTCCTTAGACCTTTTTTGTAAGCATTTAAATAGTTTTGATAATAATATTAAATTTACGGTTGAATTTGAGGATAATAATAAATTACCTTTTCTGGATATTTTATTAATTAAAAGGGATTTCCATTTACTTTTCTCGATTTACAGAAAACCTACGCACAATGATAGGTATTTAAATTTTCATTCTTGCCACCCTATGTCGGTGAAAAGGGGGGTTGTAATTTCACTAGTGGATAGAGCCTTTAAAATCTGTTCCCAGGAATTTCTGGATTCAGAATTGTTATACTTGAGGGATATTTTATTTTGTAATAGTTATCCAATTAAGTTCATTGATAAAATAATTGAAAATAGACGGGCCAAACATAGTAGTAGGGTTATTGAGGTTTCTCAGTCTTTAGATTTAGTTGTATCAAAAAGCTTCATTTCATTACCATATGTACCTGGTTTGGGGGAGAAACTTTCACGGGTTTTACGTAAATTTGGTATTGATACATGTTTCCAATCGCTGAGGCCAATGAGTAGTTTTTTTAGTTCTGGTAAGGATTTAACTCGGGGAAATTTAGTAAGTGGGGTGTATAAAATTCCGTGTTCTTGTGGGAAGTTCTATATTGGTAGGACTCACCAACAATTTGTTGAAAGGTTTATTGAACACCGTAATTCAATAGAAAAAACCCTACAATTAAGCAAGCCTCCAGAAACTTTCGTTTCAGCTTTAACAGAGCATATTTGGCTTCAACCAGACCATTTTGTAAAATTTGATGAAGCCTTGGCTATTTCTAATGATAAGGGGTACACCCAATGGGCCAGGGAAGCCATAGAAATTAAAAAACATATGTTTGCTAACCTTTCCATAAATAGGGACACGGGTAATTTAAATATTGACCCAATTTATGATAACCTTCTAAAGAGTGAATCAATTGTCAATAAGGGAGTAAAGATTTTAAATAATCACCAGGGGACTATTTTACCTGTTAGACCAAAACGATTTGCTTCAGTAATAGCTAACAAAAGGATTATTTCGCAACTGAATAATTAAAGTAATTTACAGTTTTTTTATTTTTCCTCAGTTACTCTGGTGTCCTCACTGAAGTAACTCTATTTTAGCATCTTTTCCCTACGTGGATTAGTTTGCGCCGATTGTACATTTTTGTTGTTTTTTTTTTTGGTGGTGGTTTTATTGGTTTTTAGTTTTATCTTGTTTTTTTTTTGTGTCTTTCGTGCTGAAGACGCCTTGTTTGTATACAGGCGAAATATCCGCGTTGTTTTGTTTCTGTTGTTTTCCTTTTCTCTCCACTGGCCACAGTCTCGTTTGTTTGTTTTTTTTTTTTTTTTTTTTTTTTTTAGAGACTTTTCTCTTTGTTGGTTTATTGAATGTGTTCGGGAAAATAGTGGGCACTAGTCCTTTCAATTTCCAATCGAATGAATTTATTTTGAAGTTTCTACGACAACATTTTCTATAAAAACCTTTTATGCCCTCAGGGCATAGTTTAAAACCCTTGCCCTGAGGGTTGTGGGGGAGGGGTGTCATCCCTAAAGACCTAATTTCTGTAACTCTCAACTACGTTGAAAAAAACCCAGCTATATCAAAATTTTGATTGGATGTGTTTGGGGAAATGGTGGGTGAGAGAGAGGGGTTAGTTACCCTCCCATTACTTTCTATTATTAAAAAGGGCACTAGCCCTTCAAATTTTAAATGGCATGAGCCCTTTTCTAATTTTCTAAACTTACAAGATTCAGCCAATCAGAGGCCTACAATCCCTGTACGTACAAGACCACATCCTCTTTCTAGGCTAATCAGGGAATTAGAATAATTCGGGGAAAATACACTTGCGCACTGAATACGAGCATGACAATGTTATTGATCCACTAACGGGACAAGATCGCAGTGAATATAAGGAAGGATTTTTGCTATAGTTGCTATTAGTGTGAGAATAGAATTCAAGGAGTGAGAACAGTTTGACTATATTTATTCATTGAGATATATTTGCAATAGTGAGTGGAAGGTTTAAACTATTAGAAGTTGGTAGCAGCAGCAATGATACAAGAGCACCAAACATTGTGGTAGAAATCACGAGGGGATCACGGCTTTGTCTTGAATGGGGTGAAATATATGCAAGATATGTGTTATCATTGAGTAAATTTAAAATGGAGTACCAATTATGCTTCGCTGCAAAAGTTGATATAGCACATGTGAATAGACTTCAAAGTGCTTTAAGCGCAATAGTGAAGTATATAGAGGACAATAAGTTATATCGATAATTGTGTATGTGTATTATATAATTGTTGTAATTATACACGCTCAATAAAATTGTTTCGAAATCTAAAATGTCTCCTTTCTTTTTGTTAGGTTTTAGGTTATCGAATATTCTTAAAGTAGAACGAATCGTGGTTAGTCTAGAGTCAGCAGTGAGAGTGTTAGGATTAAAAAATGAATAAATTTAAGAAAGAGAGAATTAGGTCAAATCTTGTGATTATGGAAAAACATTTGATTTTGAATGACGATTTTCTCGAGTTATCTCTTCAACGGAAGATATTCTCATAGGAAACACTTGACAATATAATAAAAACTGACTCTCCGCCATTGGACTATTGTATGAAGATTTTACGACGTGACTCAAATGCTTTTACTCAATTTATTGATATACTAATTGAAACAAAGCAGAATAATATCGTGGACATACTTTTGAAAACATTGCCATAGATTCTATGTAGATGGCTCCCCCTTCGAAAGAGGTTATGTAACGTCACAGAATTACTCCTCTCCCATACCCCTCTGAATTTATCGAACGAGGATCAGTTTCTTTTTAGCTGTGAGAGAGTTGACATCGGGAACCAAAAATGTTCTATACATGTCCACTTTGTATGTACACTCTTGGCAGTTGGTCATCATTTGAGAATTGTACAATTATTGATGAACATAATGAAAAGTACAAATTATGCAATCCATGTAAATTACATAGAGGATATGCAGTACAAATTAAAGGCTGTAATTCATGTCTTGAAGAGATTTGTGACTCTCACCCTAGAGGGCAACTATGCTCCAATTGTCACTATGACAAATGTGATCGGTGGGGTTGTGGGGGACAGTCCTCCTCAAGCTACGAACCTAATTGGTTCCAAAAAGAAATATTCTCTCTATCAGTGCAAAATTTGGGCTATTCAAAGTTCTGATTATGATGACACTGTGCGGTAAGTACCGAAATCATAATGCAGCGCTGAAACGGTTTAAGTCCTGAAGTCAGTACAAAAAGAGAAGCCGAAACTCAGTATAAAATTGAAAAAAGTACTGTCTGTCACTCAGGCTCAGGTGGAGTTCTAGCTCAGGTCGATTAATACAAAATAAGCAAGTCCAGAAAATCTACAACAATGAACTACTTCCCAATTCTTCGCAAAGCGATCCAAATCATGACTCAGTGTAAATGTTTGGTAGGAAAAAGATATTAACCTAGCCCCATTTATCTCTTAGACAAGTATAACTTCTATAGTGCATTCCACGCTAGTGTTAATAAGCTAATGTGGAACCTCTCACTCACTGCTCTTATGGTATTTTAGTTTTAGCATTCAGTTTATGCAGTTCAAATACTCATTTCAAGTGTGTATATATTTAAGGGCCTTTACGTAATGAGGTTAGGATGGCTCTAACTAAGTTTCTTAGGATTCTGGATCTAAATTACAAATAAACCTCAAGTTTATTTAGCAACTATATTAATTAAAAATTTGCTGTTGAGAAAAACTGGCAAAATTTTTTACTCATTATTCAAATTTGGTTCAAAATTCTAATCCCAGTACTTAGTTTATTTCTTAGCAGAAAATTTTAAAATTGTTATGAATGTTCTAGCAATTAACTTACATACATCTATGTTAATTTAAAAACAAACAAAGTTTACCATATTCTTATTTACTTTCATAAAATTTAAAAGAAAATGTTTCAAATACATATTAGAGAAACATATTAGACAGCAAGGAACAATAGCGATGAAAGAAACTTAAGGAAGAAATTTAAGGAGCGATGCGGCTTAATAGTAACCAAAACTATAACAAATGGAACTTTGATATCATAGGCAGCGCACTGGCGCTGCCTAAGTAAAGATCAACGTGGGCACATTGTGTTTTGGTTTTTTTCTCCATACCCGGGCACTTCGTATCCAAGGATTTGTCGTAAAAACTTCAAAAAAGGCTCATTCGATTGGAAATTGGAGTGGCTAGTGCCCTTTCTAATAGTCGAAAGTGATTGGAGGGTAACTATCCCCCCCCACGCCCATAATTCCCCCAAACACATCCAATCAAAATTTTGAGACAACCATTTTGTTCAGCGTAGTTGATT
The DNA here is from genome assembly GCA_027921565.1 of Artemia sinica. Taxonomy (NCBI): domain Eukaryota; kingdom Metazoa; phylum Arthropoda; class Branchiopoda; order Anostraca; family Artemiidae; genus Artemia; species Artemia sinica. Next base: position 73,743,037 of record CM051258.1, read on the forward strand.
TCCAGATAGAAAATATGTTTTTGAGGAGGAAACTCCCCCACAACCCTCAAGGCAAGGGTTTTAAGTTATGCCCTGGGGGCATATAAGATTTTTATAGAAGGCTTTGTCGTAGAAACTTCAAAACAGGCTCATTCGATTGGAAATTGAAAGGGCTAGACCCTTTTTAATAGTCGAAAGTGATTGGAGGAAAACTAGCCCTCCCCCGCCACGCCCATCATTCCCCCAAACACATCCAATCAAAATTTTGAGATAACCATTTTCTTCAGCGTAGTTGATTTCGTGATAGAAAATATCTTTTTGAGGAGGAAACTCCCCCAAAACCCTCGGGGCCAGGGTTTCAAGTTATGCCCTGAGGGCATATAATAACAATTTTGGCACAATGTACCATATATTATTTTTTTACTTTAGAGCAGGGCACTTCATATGGAATGGGTCGTTGTAGAGACTTCAAAAGGGGCTCATTCGATTGGAAATCGAGAGTTCTACGGCCGTTTTTAATAGTCGAAATTGACTGGAGGGCAACTAGCCCCCCCCCCCCAACGCCCATCATTCCCCCAAACACATCTGATCAAAATTTCGAGATAGCCATTTTGTTCAGCGTAGTTGATTTCCAGATAGAAAATATATTTTCGAGGAGGACACTCCCCCACAACCCTCAGGGCAAGGGTTTTAACTTATGCCCTGGGGGCATATAAGGTTTTTATAGAAGGCATTGTCGTAGGAACTTCAAAACAGGATCATTCGATTGGAAATTCGAAGGGCTAGTATCCTTTTTTATGGTCGAAAGTGATTGGACGGCAACTAGCCCCCCCCCCCTCCCTACGCCAATTATTCCCCCAAACACATCCAATCAAAATTTTGAGATAGCCATATTGTTCAGCGTAGTTGATTTCCAGATAGAAATTGTGTTTTTGAAAAGGACACTCCCCCACAACCCTCAGGGCAAGGGTTATAAATTATGCCCTGGGGCAAAATGTATTATTTATTTTTTCTTCTCTATACCCGGGCACTTCGTATCGAAAAGTTGTCGTAGAAACTTCGAAAAGGGCTCATTCAATTGGAAATTGGAATGGCTACTGCCGTTTTTAATAGTCAAAAGTGATTGGAGGGCAACTAACCCCCCCCCCCCACGCCAATCATTCCCCCAAACACATCCAATCAAAATTTTGAAATAACTATTTTGTTCAGCGTAGTTTATTTCCAGATAGAAAATATGTTTTTGAGGAGAACACTCCCATACAACCCTCGCGGCAAGAGTTTTAAGTTATGCCCTGGGGGCATATAAGTTTTTATAGAAGGCGTTGTCGTAGAAACTTCAAAAAATGCTCATTCGATTGAAAATTCAAAGGGCTAGTGCCCTTTTTAATAGTTGAAAGTGATTGGAGGGCAACTAGTCCCCCCCCAACGCCCATCATTCCCCAAACCCATCAAATTAAAATTTTGAGATAGCCATTTTGTTCAGCGTAGTTTATTTCCAGATAGAAAATATGTTTTCGAGGAGGAAACTCCCCTACTACCCTCGGTGCAAGAGTTTTAAGTTATGCCCTGGGGGCATATAAGGTTTTTATAGAAGGCGTTGTCGTAAAAACTTCAAAAAAGGCTCATTCGATTGAAAATTCAAAGGGCTAGTGCCATTTTTAATAGTCGAAAGTGATTGGAGGGCAACTAGACCCCGCACGCCCATCATTCCCTCAAACACATCCAATCAAAATTTTGAGATAGCCATATTGTTCAGCATAGTTGATTTCCAGATAGAAAATATGTTTTTGAGGAGAATACTCCCCCACAACCCTTGGGGCAAGGGTTGTAAGTTATGCCTTGGGGGCATATAGGGTTTTTATAGAAGGGATTGTCGTAGAAACTTCAAAACAGGCTCATTCGATTGGAATTGAAGGACTAATATCCTTTTTAATATTCGAAAGTGATTGGAGGGCAACTAGACCCCGCACGCCCATCATTCCCTCAAACACATCCAATCAAAATTTTGAGATAGCCATATTGTTCAGCATAGTTGATTTCCAGATAGAAAATATGTTTTTGAGGAGAATACTCCCCCACAACCCTCGGGGCAAGGGTTGTAAGTTATGCCTTGGGGGCATATAAGGTTTTTATAGAAGGGATTGTCGTAGAAACTTCAAAACAGGCTCATTCGATTGGAATTAAAGGGCTAGTACCCTTTTTAATAGTCGAAAGTGATTGGAGGGCAACTAGCCCCCCGCAAGCCTATCATTTCCCCAAACACATCCAATCAAAATTTTGAGATAGCCATATTGTTCAGCGTAGTTGATTTCCAGACAGAAAATATTTTTTTTGAGAAGGACACTCCCCCACAACCCTCAGGGCAAGGGTTTTAAGTTATGCCCTGGGGCACAATGTATCATTTCTTTTTTCTTCTCTATACCCGGGCACTTCGTATCGTAGGAATTGTCGTAGAAACTTCGAAAAGGGTTCATTCAATTGGAAATTGGAATGGCTAGTGCCCTTTTTAATATTCAAAAGTGATTGGAGGGCAAGTAAACCCCCCCCCCCCCCTACGCCCATCATTTCCTCACTCACATCAAATCAAACTTTTGAGATAACTATTTTGTTCAGCTTAGTTTATTTCCAGATAGAAAATATGTTTTGAGGAGAATACTCCCCTACAACCCTCGGGGCAAGAGTTTTAAGTTATGCCCTGGAGGCATATAAGGTTTTTATAGAAGGCGTTGTCGTAAAAACTACAAAAAAGGCTCATTCGATTGGAAATTCAAAGGGCTAGTGCCCTTTTTAATAGTTGAAAGTGATTGGAGGGTAACTAGCCCCCCCCCACGCCCATCATTCCCCCAAACACATCCAATCAAACTTTTGAGATAGCCATTTTGTTCAGCGTAGTTGATTTCCAGATAGAAAATATGTTTTTGAGGAGGACACTCCCCTAAAACCCTCGGGGCAAGAGTTTTGAATTATGCCCTGGGGGCATATAAGGTTTTTATAGAAGGCGTTGTCGTAGAAACTTCAAAAAAGGCTCATTCAATTCGAAATTCAAAGGGCTAGTGCCCTTTTTAATAGTTTAAAGTGATTGGAGGGCAACTAGCCTCCCCCCACGCCCATCATTCCCCAAAACACATCCAATCAAACTTTTGAGATAGCCATTTTGTTCAGCGTAGTTGATTTCCAGATAGAAAATATGTTTTTGAGAAGGACATTCCCCCACAACCCTCGGGGATAGGGTTGTAAGTAATGCCTTAGGGGCATATAATGTTTTTATAGAAGGCGTTTTCGTAAAAACTTCAAAAAAGGCTCATTCGATTGGAAATTTAAAGGGCTAGTGCCCTTTTTAATAGTCGAAAGTGATTGGAGGGTAACTAGCCTCCCCCACGTCCATCATTCCCCCAAACACATCCAATCAAAGTTTTGAGATAGCCATTTTGTTCAGCGTAGTTTTTTTCCAGATATAAAATATGTTTTTGAGGAGGATACTCCCCCACAACCCTCGGGGCAAGGGTTGTAAGTTATGCCTTGGGGACATATAATATTTTTATAGAAGGTATTGTCGTAGAAACTTCAAAAAAGGCTCATTCGATTGGAAATTCAAAGGGCTAGTGCCCTTTTTAATAGTCTAAAGTGATAGGAGGGCAACTAACCCCCCCCCCCCTCCCCACGCCCTTCATTCCCCCAAACACATCCAATCAAAATTTTGAATTAACTATTTTTTCAGCGTAGTTTATTTCCAGATAGAAAATATAATTTTGAGGAGAACGCTCCACTACCACCCTCGGGGCAAGAGTTTTAAGTTATGCCCTGGGGCATTTAAGGTTTTTATAGAAGGCGTTGTCGTAGGAAATTCAAAAAAGGCTCCTTCGATTGGAAATTCAAAGGGCTAGCACCCTTTTTAATAGTCGAAAGTGATTGGAGGGCAACTAGCCCCCCGCACGCCCATCATTCCCCCCAACACATCCAATCAAAATTTTGAGATAGCCATATGGTTCAGCGTAGTTTATTTCCAAATAGAAAATATGTGTTTGAGAAGGAAACTCCCCCACAACCCTCAGGGCAAGGGTTTTAAGTTATGCCCTGGGGCACAATGTATTATTAATTTTTTCTTCTCTATACCCGGGCACTTCGTATCGAAGGAGTAGTCATAGAAACTTCGAAAAGGGCTCATTCAATTGGAAATTCGAATGGCTAGTGCTCTTTTTAATAGTCAAAAGTGATTGGAGGGCAACTAACCCCCCCCCCCTCCCTACGCCCATCATTACCCCAAACACATCCAATCAAACTTTTTAGATAACTATTTTGTTCAGCTTAGTTTATTTCCAGATAGAAAATATGTTTTGAGGAGAACACTCCCCCAGAACCCTCGGGTCAAGAGTTTTAAGTTATGCCCTGGGGGCATATAAGGTTTTTATAGAAGGCATTGTCGTAGAAACTTCAAAAAAGGCTCATTCGATTGGAAATTTAAAGGGCTAGTGCCGTTTTTAATAGTTGAAAGTGATTGGAGGGCAACTAGTCCCCCCCCCCCAACGCCCATCATTCCCCCAAACACATCCAATCAAACTTTTGTGATAGCCATTTTGTTCAGCGTAGTTGATTTCCAGATAGAAAATATGTTTTTAAGGAGGATGCTCCCCCACAACCCTCGGGGCAAGGGTTGTAAGTTATGCCTTGGGGACATATAATGTTTTTATAGAAGGCGTTGTCGTAGAAACTTCAAAAAAGGCTCATTCGATTGGAAATTCAAAGAGCTAGTGCCCTTTTCAATAGTCGAAAGTGATTGGAGGGCAACTACCCCCCCCCCCCTCCCAATCCCCCCTCATTCCTCCAAACACATCCAATCAAAATTTTGAGACAACTATTTTGTTCAGCGTAGTTTATTTCCAAATAGAAAATATATTTTTGAGGAGAACACTCCACTACAACCGTCGGGGCAAGAGTTTTAAGTTATCCCCTGGGAGCATATAAGGTTTTTATAGAAGGCGTTGTCGTAGAAACTTCAAAAAAGGCTCCTTCGATTGGAAATTAAAAGGTCCAGTGCCCTTTTTAATAGTCGAAAGTGATTTGAGGGCAACTAGCCTCCCCCCACGCCCATCATTCCCCAAAACACATCGAATCAAAATTTTGAGATAGCCATTTGTTCAGCTTAGTTGATTTCCAGATAGAAAATATGTTTTTGAGGAGGGCACTCCCCCAAAACCCTCGGGGCAAGGGTTGTAAGTTATGCCTTGGGGGCATATAAGGTTTTTATAGAAGGCGTTGTCGTAAAAACTTCAAAACAGACTCATTCGATTGGAAATTCAAAGGGCTAGTACCCCTTTTAATAGTCGAAAGTGATTGGAGGGCAACTAGCCCCCCGCACGCCCATCATTCCCCCAAACGCATCCAATCAAAAACTTGAGATAGCCATATTGTTCAGCGTAGTTTATTTCCAGATAGAAAATATGTTTTTGAGGAGGAAACTCCCCCACAACCCTCAAGGCAAGGGTTTTAAGTTATGCCCTGGGGCACAATGTATTATTTATTTTTTCTTCTCTATACCCGGGCACTTCGTATCGAAGGTGTTGTCGTATAAACTTTAAAAAGGGCTCATTCAATTGGAAATTGGAATGGCTAGTGCTCTTTTTAATAGTCGAAAGTGATTGGAGGGCAACTAACCCCCCCCCCTCCCTACGTCCATCATTCCCCCAAACACATCCAATCAAACTTTTGAGATAACTATTTTGTTCAGCTTAGTTTATTTCCAGATAGAAAATATATTTTTAAGGATAACACTCCCCCACAACCGTCGGGGCAAGAGTTTTGAGTTATGCCCTGGGGGTATATAAGGTTTTTATAGAAGGCGTTGTCGTAGAAACTTCAAAAAAGGCTCATTCGATTGGAAATTCAAAGGGCTAGTGCCGTTTTTAATAGTTGAAAGTGATTGGAGGGCAAGTAGTCCCCCCCGTACGGCCATCATTCCCCCAAACACATCCAATCAAACTTTTGAGATAACTATTTTGTTCAGCTTAGTTTATTTCCAGATAGAAAATATTTTTTTGAGGAGGACACTCCCACACAACCCTCGGGTTGTGGGGGAGTGTCCCCACAAATGAATGTGCATTGTCAGTTTAATATACATATACTGATGTTTAGTAATCAAAAAATTTATATTATTTGATTTATCAAAGTTATAAAAGTAAAAACATTTATATTTTTTCAGTAAAGTGCAAATTATGTTCTGGCCTTGGGAAGGCATAGGGGTTTTGAGCCCAACTTATGTTAATTTCTGCTCGTTTCGAGTTTGAATCGGTTATTTATTATAATTTCTGTTCGTTTTGAGTTTCATTTAATTATCGATGTTGATTTGTGGTAGTTTCACGTTTGGTAGATTATTTCATTTTATTTTTGCTCATTTTTTGTTTAATGGAGTTCTTTACTTTTCTTTAAAAAACTTATTTTGTGAAAAAGTTTTTTAATTAATCAATAGATACATCAAAATAATCGGCTCATTATGTTGGTTCCAAATATACAAATCATTAAGTTTAGTGTAACCCATCAAAAGTTATGGGCCTCAGAAAATTTGCCTGATTTTCAAAAAAGAGGGAACATATCTTAAAAGTCAAGGATTCTTAATGAAAATCACACCATAAAATTCAGAGTATCAGAAAACCCTATTGTAGAAGTTTGAAGCTTCCATCTGCAAAAATGTGGAATTTTAGTATATTTTGCCAGCAGAAAGATTACGGATGCGCGTTTTTTTTTCTTTTTTTTATGTGTGTGTTGGCTTGTTTTTTTTCCAAAAAATTATATTTTCAAAAAAATAGTCCAAAAATACCAATAAAAGGCTCATTCAAACGGAAAATAAAAGTTCTAGTGCCTTTTTTAAGTGACCAAGAAGTTTGGAGGACGACTGGCCCTCCTCCTACCCACCTTTTTCCTAAAGTTCATCCAATCAAAATTCTGAGATTCCCAATTTTTCAGCATAGTCGAAAAACCCAGTAACTATTTATTTGACGATAAAATACCCTCTCACAGCCCTAGGGGAAAGTACCCATTGCTTACGTATGGTATTTCTTATTGGGAAGTATACAGACATTTTCTTGGGGAGGGGGAGAATTTTCTGCAAGGGGGATTCTATGGTGATAATTCTCTTTGGGAAGGGAATTTGCCAGGATTCCTATACAAAGTTCATTTTATTTGTCTTACTATCTCTTTGTCGACTCAATTTTATTGTGGAGATATTAAGGGGAAGTGGCCGGGGGAAATATTTACACAGGTTTAAATTGTCTAGATTATCGTTTTGTTGGTGGGGGGAGGGATTTTCCATTGGAAAAATTCTCCTTGGGGGAGTTTTCCACAAGATAAATTCTCCAGAGGAAATTTTCTGCTGGAACAACTTTCTGCTAGGGGTGGGGGTAATTTTGGGACGATTTTGCACGGAGGGGAGTTTTCAGCATGATTTGAAAAACAATTAGAGATAAAAGTGTTTTTAAAGTTGAAATGGGCTAAGAAAATATTTTCAACCGTAATTGTCCGCAAGAAATTTTTCGAGGGTAATTTTCAGCTAGAAGACAATTGTCTGGGGGGGGGGGATTCCTGATGGGGGGTTATTCTGTATTGGAAAAACTTTACATGGAAGATTGCCGTGAGGGGTTCCTGGAGGGGGTTTATTTTATGTGGGAAGAGCTTTACATGTAGGGATTTACCGTGAGGGGAAGAAATTTTCAACGGAGGGAAAAATCGGATTTCCCGGCATTATTTAAACAAGTTAAGAAATTTAATAAATCAACAGGTTTCTTCAACCGAAAGTGAGGAGCAACATCAACACTTAAAATTAACAGAAATTATTGCGTGTTTTAGGGGTTTACTCCCTCCTCAATACCTCACTCTTTATGCTACTTAATTGAATTGTTAACTAATCATTTTCTTTGATATACGAAATGGGAAAAAGGCATTTGCAGTAAAGATATTTTTTTTAACTATTTAATATGCATGACGTTATTTATGCAGCTGTGCGTTATTATCAATAACAATAGCATATCCTTATCTGTTTTGTTTATTACAGTTTTACAGCAAAAAAAAATCATGTATTTATGAATTCAGCTCTTGGAAACATTATTTTGTTAGCTTTTTTTGTGTGATAAATGATATCACACAGCTTAAAATCAGTGAACTTTCCAGAGGAAAGTTTACAAGGGGAGGGGGGAACTTTTACCAAATTAATATAAAAATTTTGTTTTAATTGTTTATATTCGGCGAGTCGTTTTCGAACCTGCATTCGTTGAAAAACGTTCAGAAATTTAATAGCAAAAACAAGTTTTTTTTTAACTGAAAGTTAGGAGTGACATTACAACTGAAAACGAACAGAAATTATTCTGCATATGAAAGAGGCTCTCCTTTTCTCGGTGCCCCGCTCTTTAAGCTAAAGTTTGGCTCTTTGTAATAACTCTACTTTTTAAAGTAATGAAAAACTTTAGCGTAAAGAGTGAGGCGTTGAGGAGAGGACAGCGGATTCATATACAGAATGATTTCTGTTCGTTTTTAAGTTTTAATTTCGCTCTTTACTTTCAGTTAAAAAAAACTTGTTGTTTTTTATTTAATGGTATTCAAGAGAGACTTTTCCTCCTGTTAAAACAATCACAGAAGCTCTTTCGAGAAAATAGTCGGTTTCCAAAGACTATAATCTCTTATTTTTTTCATCTTTTTGTCAAATTTGAAATAGTCTAGTTGAATTGGGAATAGCACACATATTGACATTTTACAGAAATAATTTGGTACACGAAGGTTAACTCCCTCCTTACCTCTCGCTCTTTAAACTAAGGTTTCATGATGCTTTAAAAATATTTCTCGTTCCAAGTCAAAGACTCTTATGTTTTAGTAATCGTTCTTAACAAAAATTAAATAAAAACAAAGTTTTTTTTAACTGAAAGTAAGGAGCGACATTAAAACTTAAAACGAACAGAAATTATTCTGTATATGGAAAGGGTTCGCTCTTTACGCCAAACTTAGACTCTTTCTCACAACTATATTTTTTAAAACAATAAAAAACTTTAGCGTATAGAGTGAGGCGTTGAGGAGGGGACAGCCCCTTTCATATACAGAATAATTTCTGTTTGTTTAAGTTTTAATGTCGCTCCTTACTTTCAGTCAAAAAAAACTTTGTTTTTATTTAATTTTGGAACGTTTTTGAATTAATGCAGGCTTTGATTTTGGCTCACCGTACATGAATAATTAAAAAAAATTAGAATAAATAGCTCTTATGAAAGTACTCGAAAATCTTAGGCTTAAAGATCGAGGTAGATATTAGGTGGTGAACCCAATCATATACGTAATAATTTCTGTTCGTTTTAAGCTTTGATGCTGCTCCTTACTTTCAGTTAAAAAGCTTGTTTTTTTTAATTTAATTCCCGATCGTTTTTTAAATAATGCAGGAAAATCCGCTTCCAGGAAAAACCACCGGAAAAACCGCCCCAGGCGATTCTTTGTGGGTGGGTGGAGTCTCATCTCTGGGGGCCTAGTCAATAGAACTTTTGCCTATTTTGAAGAAATGGCTTAAAGATTTTATTGGATGTTCTTGGTGGGGGGGGGCAGCCAAGAAGGGCGTTGGAAGAGGATGATAGTCCTTCAATCTCTTTTGACTGTTTGGAATGTCACAGGTACTTTTGATCTTCAGTCGGACGAACCACCTTTTATGTTTCTATGTTTATACCTTTTATGTTACTCCTTCCATGCAATTTAGCCTTGGGAGAAAAAACACATTGAAACACACATTAAAAGTACATTGAAACAATATTGCTCTTTACGAACAGCACAAACTGCCTATAATCTTGAGGCCAAAATGGAATTGCTATTTGTGTCAATGAAAAATGGTTAAACTTCGCAATCATTATTCGAGAAAAATATTTTTTTTCACATCTACCTCATTTTTGGGAGTACATGGGAGTACTCCGGGAACATAACACTGGGTAACAATTTCTTTTTTTTTAAATCGTCTAGGGTTTGCTGAATTAGACTAATTTTGATGCTTCTGAGTCTGAAATTGACATTGGTTTTGCTCAATCAGCTCAGGATTTTTTGCTACAGAATTAAAAAAAAAAATCTATTTTGCGTATTAAAAATCAATTTTTGCGGATCATCAGCTGAGAAATCCATGACAAATGCTTCCTTTTTGTTCAAGAAATAACAGTCAACGTATTCAAATTCAGTTTTTATTTACTCAGTCAAATTTAGTAAGCACAATTCATAATCATAGGCAGCGCAATAGCGCTGCCTAAGTAAAAACGATGTTGGCACGATGTATTTTTTTTTCCCTTGTCTTAGACCATGGCCCTTCGAATCGAAGGAGTTGTCGTAGAAACTTCAAAAAAGGCTAATTCAGTTGGAAATTTGAAGGGCTAGTGCTCTTTTTAATAGTCAAAAGTGATTAGAGGGAAACTAACCCCCTGTCACGCCCACAATTTTCCCAAAACACATCCAATCAAAATTTTGAGATAGCCAATTTGTTCAACGTAGTTGAAAGTTCTGGAAATTAGGTCATTGAGGATGACAAAGCCCCAAGAGCCCTCAGGGCCAGGGTTGTAAGTTATGCCCTGGGGGAATATAAGGTTTTTATAGAAAGCGTTGTCATAAAAACTTCAAAAAGGGCTCGTTCAATTGGAAATTGAAAGGGCTAGTGCCCTTTTTAATAGTTGAAAGTGATTGGAGGGCAACTAACCCACCTCTCACGCCCGCCATTTCTCCAAACACATGCAATTAAAATGTTGAAATATCCATTTTGTTCGGCGCAGTTGAAAGTTTCGGAAATTAGGTCTTTGAGGATGATAACCCCCTCAGAGCCCTCAGGGCAAGGGTTTTAAGTTATGTCCTGGGGGAATATAAGGTTTCTAAAGAAAGCGTTGTCGTAGAAACTTCAAAAAGAGCTCATTTGATAAGAAATTGAAAGGCCAAGTGTCCTTTTTAATAGTCGAAAGTGGCTGGAAGGGAGCTAACCCCCCTCTCACGCCCACCGTTTTACCAAACACATCCAGTCATAATTTTGAGATATTCATTTTGTTTAACATAGTTGAAAGTTCTGGAAATTATGTCTTTGAGGAAGACAAACCCCCCGCACCCCTCAGGACAAGGGTTGTAAGCTATGCCCTTGGGGCATATAAGGTTTTTATAGAAAGCGTGGTCGTAGAAACTTCAAAAAGGGCTTATTCAATTGGATATTGAAAAGGCTAGTGCCCTTTTTAATAGTCGAAAGTGATTGGAGGGCAACTAACCCCCCTCTCGTGCCCACCATTTCCACATAGACATGCAATCACAATTTTGACATATCCGTTCAACGCAGTTGAAAGTTTTGGAAATTAGGTGTTTGGATGATAACCCCCCTACACCCCTCAGGGTAAGGGTTTTAAGTTATGCCCTTGGGGTATATAAGGTTTTCATAGAAAGCGTTGTCGAAGAAAATTAGAAAAGGGCTCATTCCATTGAAAATTTGAAGGGCTAGTGCCCTTTTTAATCATAGAAAGTAATGGGAGGGTGACTAACCCCTCTCTCTCACCCACCATTTCCCCAAACACATCCAATCAAAATTTTGATATAGCTGGGTTTTTTTCAACGTAGTTGAGAGTTACAGAAATTAGGTAAAAGGTAAAGGTAAAGGATGCGGCACTAGACCCTTAAGGTCCAAACCGGTGGTGCTGATCTCCATTTCGTGGCCCTTCAGCCAGGAAGTGCAATGGGGGGCTGGGGGCCAGCCAACCTATGCTTTCGCAAACCCTTCCTGTTTAGGGATGACACCCCTAAACACAGAAATTAGGTCTTTAGGGATGACACCCCTCTCCCACAACCCTCAGGGCAAGGGTTTTAAACTATGCCCTGAGGGCATAAAAGGTTTTTATAGAAAGTGTTGTCGTAGAAACTTCAAAATAAATTCATTCGATTGGAAATTGAAAGGACTAGTGCCCACTATTTTCCCGAACACATTCAATCAAAATTTTGAGATAGCCATTTTCTTAAACGTAGTTCAAAGGTCCAGAAATTATGTCTTTGAGGATAACAAACCCCCCACAGCCCCCTGTGCAAAGGTTGTAAGTTATGTCCTTGGGGCATATAAGGCTTTTATAGAAAGCGTTGTCCTAGAAACTTCAAAAAAGTTCATTCAATTGGGAATTGAGAGGAATAGCGCCCTTATTAATATTCAAAAGTGATTAGAGGGCGAATCCCCCCCACGCCCATCATTTCCCCAAACACTTCCGATCAACATTTTGATATAGCCATTTTGTTGAATGTAGTTGATAGGTCCGGAAATTATGTTTTTGAGTATGACAACCGTCCACAGCCTTCAGGGCTAAGATTCTAAGTTATGCCCTGGGGGATACAATGTTTTTATAGAAAGCGTTCTCTTAAAAACTTCAAAAAGGGGTCACTGGATTGGAAACTGAGAGGGTTAATGTCCTTTTTAATAGTCGAAAATAATCGGAGGGAGAGTAACCCCTGCCTTGTGCCCATCATTTCTCCATTATCCCCATTCCCCATTATCTGTTATTAACATAAATAACAGAGTCAAACTCAAAATTAACATGAGTAGGGTTATAAGCCCAATGCTTTCTAAAAGCCAGAATATAATTTTTACTTTACTGAAAAAAAATCTTTTGAATGTTTTCACTTTTATAACTTTAAGAGATCTAAAATTAATTAAGATTTTAAGGAAAAATATAAGCATATGTATATTAAACTGACAATGCACATTTTTTTCAGTAAATTCATTTGAATTTTTTCAGTAAAGTACAAATTATATTCTGGCTTTTAGAAAGCATGGGGTTTAGAACCCTATTTATATTAATTTCTGCTCGTTTTGAGTTTGACTCTTTTATTTGTTTTAGTTTCTGTTTGTTTTGAGTTTCATTTATTTATTGATACTGGTTTGTGGTAGTTGTATGCTTGGTAGATTATTTGAATCTATTTTATTTCATTTTTGGTTTAATTGAGTTCTTTACTTTTTTTTAAAGGATTATTTTGTGAATTTTTTTTTTTTTAATTAACATTAGTAAAAGAATGAGCGTTACGTGACACAAAATTTTAGAGTTCACGGCATAAATCGGCGTTTCTTCTATTCCCGTTTGTGAGCAGCTGATTGGTTGTTACTCTTCAACGACCATCAGTAGTCCACCATCATGACTGCGTCCCACCTTCCCTGGTATCTCTTCTCCATATTGCACATGTCTTGATGGAACATTTCTCCCTGTTCGTCAATCATCATCCCAAAGTTTTCAGGAAATTTCTCCATGTGTGAGAACAGGAAATGCATCTTTATATTCATCAAACACCCGAGTTTTTGGAAAGCCTCTATCATGCTCCTGCCAAGTATGGCGTGGTTTGCTGCCTTTGTGTTCCCCAGGAAGTTGTTCACCACCTGCACAACATATTTCGACGCCGTGCACACTAGTGTGTTCATTGAGTTTGCGTGTTCATTGTGTTCTTTATGAGCTACCGTATCTGTGGGCCATGGAAAATACCGGCCTTCAGTTTCTCAATGGTCAGTCAAGGAAAGACTTGACACAAGTAGTTGAAGTAACTCCCATCCTTTTCCAGAGCGCGCGTGAACTGCTTCATTAATCTAAGCTTCATGTTTAGCGGTGGGATCAATATCTCCTCCTGGTCAATAACAGGTTGGTTTATAATGTTTTTCGCCCCAGGTAGTAACGGCTCTGGTACCAGTCACTCTGTCTTTACATAGTACTTGGATCTATCTCGACTAACCCACATACATATAAAGCATGGATACTTCGTGAACCCGGACTAATGACCGAGTAGAAAATTTACCGTCTCGAAGTCGACGCAGATTATCCATTGGTGCTACTCATGTTTGATTTTGTCAAGCACGTACTTCACTTCTTCTTATTTTTCTTTGAGAGTTGTAAAGTGCATAAAAGGGATTGAGGCAAATTGGTTCCCGTTGTGAAAAACACAAACTTTAAAGAGCGCTTATTGCTGTCAATGAAGAGTCGCCAATGTCTCAGATTGTAATGTGGAGCGCCGAGTTTACCAAGAGGAACGGTGACATCTCAGCAGTACACGAGGTCTTCCTCCTGGCAGAAGTAGCCCATATAATCCTCGTCCCTTCTACGAAAGAAAGTTATGTGCACGTCCTCACTAAGCAGATTTTCCTCTTTGATTCTGGAGGCCAACAGCTCGGAGGAAGTCTTCAACAAGCTGAGATCCCATACCAGATCATTAGCCTTACATTGGGAAAACGGCTGCAGACAATGTTGTGCATTATGCTCATTTTCTGTATATGTTCCCTCATCTGCACTGGTGACATGATCCTCACTGCCAGGAAGCTCTGTGAAGACTGGCACAGGAATTTCTTTACAGTGAGCAACTGCATGGTGGGCAGGCAAAAGGCTGGGGGACTGGAGGCTTTGTCGATTCTTCTGGCTGACGCCAGTAGAATTAATGTCATAGAAGAACAATCTGATTCATTGTGTAACATCTTCCTCCAAACCATCTGAATCCCAACCTTCAGTGCAGTTTTTGCACCCTTTGTCCACCGCCGGAGGTATTCCATGCACGTCTTGCACACCATGTATGGTGCCCAAGACTTATCTTGGTCACCCAGTTTGTCTTCAAAGTAAGCCTTTTAGGCGCTCTTTAAAGATCCTGTGATGTTCCTCCTGTCCACTGACAGCATATAATCTTCGCAGATGTAGCAGAAAACTTCAAGATCAATCTTGCATGACCGTCACGTGGAAGCCATATCAATCAAGTGAAAGAAGAATATAGGTTAATGTCAGGCAATGAAAATTAGAATTAATGTGATTAGCTAAAGGATTAATTAAATAACTTTGTAATCACGCATACACGTATGCAGTTACTTTAGAAAAATAAAATAATTTTGTAGTTCGAAATATTCTTCAAGAAAAATATGATTGAACGCAAAACCCTGATTTTAGAACATGTGTAGTTTGTCAGGTAGGTCTATGGCTGTATCTAATAAAGTTCACCTGAGAGAGCAAAATGAATGTGATATTTGGACTCAGAACACCAAAATTAGTCTAAATCCATTGAGATATTAGTAGAAATGGGTCAGGAGGCACTAAACTTACAAGATTCAGCGAATCAGAGGCCTACAATCCCTGTACGTTCAAGACCACATCCTCTTTCTAGGCTAATCAGGGAATTAGAATAATTCGGGTAAAATACACTTGCGCACTGAATACGAGCATGACAATGTTATTGATCCACTAACGGGACAAGATCGCAGTGAATATAAGGAAGGATGTTTGCTATAGTTGCTATTAGTGTGAGAATAGAATTCAAGGAGTGATAACAGTTTGACTATATTTATTCATTGAGATATATCTGCAATAGTGAGTGGAAGGTTTACACTATTAGAAGTTGGGAGCAGCAGCAATGATACAAGAGCACCAAACATTGCGGTAGAAATCACGAGGAGATCACGGCTTTGTCTTGAATGGGATGAAGTATATGCAAGATAGGTGTTATCATTGAGTAAATTTAAAATGGAGGACCAATTATGCTTCGCTGCAAAAGTTGATATAGCACATGTGAATAGACTTCAAAGTGCTTTAAGCGCAATAGTGAAGTATATAGAGGACAATAAGTTATATCGATAATTGTGTATGTGTAATATATAATTGCTGTAATTATACACGCTCAATAAAATTGTTTCGAAATCGAAAATGTCTCCTTTCTTTTTGTTAGGTTTTAGGTTATCGAATATTCTTAAAGTAGAACGAATCGTGGTTAGTCTAGAGTCAGCAGTGAGAGTGTTAGGATTAAAAATGAATAAGTTTGAGAAAGAGAGAATTAGGTCAAATCTTGTGATTATGGAAAAACATTTGATTTTGAATGACGATTTTCTCGAGTTATCTCTTCAACGGAAGATATTCTCATAGGAAACACTTGACAATATAATAAAAACTGACTCTCCGCCATTGGACTATTGTATGAAGATTTTACGACGTGACTCAAATGCTTTTACTCAATTTATTGATATACTAATTGAAACAAAGCAGAATAATATCGTGGACATACTTTTGAAAACATTGCCATAGATTCTATGTAGATGGCTCCCCCTTCGAAAGAGGTTATGTAACGTCACAGAATTACTCCTCTCCCATACCTCTCTGAATTTATCGAACGAGGATCAGTTTCTTTTTAGCTGTGAGAGAGTTGACATCGGGAACCAAAAATGTTCTATACATGTCCACTTTGTATGTACACTCTTGGCAGTTGGTCATCATTTGAGAATTGTACAATTATTGATGAACATAATTAAAAGTACAAATTATGCAATCCATGTAAATTACATAGAGGATATGCAGTACAAATTAAAGGCTGTAATTCATGTCTTGAAGAGATTTGTGACTCTCACCCTAGAGGGCAACTATGCTCCAATTGTCACTATGACAAATGTGATCGGTGGGGTTGTGGGGGACAGTCCTCCTCAAGCTACGAACCTAATTGGTTCCAAAAAGAAATATTTTCTCTATCAGTGCAAAATTTGGGCTATTCAAAGTTCTGATTATGATGAAACTGTGCGGTAAGTACCGAAATCATAATGCAGCGCTAAAACGGTTTAAGTCCTGAAGTCAGTACAGAAAGAGAAGCCGAAACTCAGTATAAAATTGAAAAAAGTACTGTCTGTCACTCAGGCTAAGGTGGAGTTCTAGCTCAGGTCGATTAATACAAAATAAGCAAGTCCAGAAAATCTACAACAATGAACTACTTCCCAATTCTTTGCAAAGCGATCCAAATCATGACTCAGTGTAAATGTTTGGTAGGAAAAAGATATTAACCTAGCCCCATTTATCTCTTAGACAAGTATAACTTCTATAGTGCATTCCACGCTAGTGTTAATAAGCTAATGTGGAACCTCTCACTCACTGCTCTTATGGTATTTTAGTTTTAGCATTCAGTTTATGCAGTTCAAATACTCATTTCAAGTGTGTATATATTTAAGGGCATTTACGTAATGAGGTTAGGATGGCTCTAACTAAGTTTCTAAGGATTCTGGATCTAAATTACAAATAAACCTCAAGTTTATTTAGCAACTATATTAATTAAAAATTTGCTGTTGAGAAAAACTGGCAAAATTTTTACTCATTATTCAAATTTGGTTCAAAATTCTAATCCCAGTACTTAGTTTATTTCTTAGCAGAAAATTTTAAAATTGTTATGAATGTTCTAGCAATTAACTTACATACATCTATGTTAATTAAAAAACAAACAAAGTTTACCATATTCTTATTTACTTTCATAAAATTTAAAAGAAAATGTTTCAAATACATATTAGAGAAACATATTAGACAGCAAGGAACAATAGCGATGAAAGAAACTTAAGGAAGAAATTTAAGGAGCGATGCGGCTTAATAGTAACCAAAACTATAAGAAATGGAACTTTGATATCATAGGCAGCGCGCTGGCGCTGCCTAAGTAAAGATCGACGTGGGCACATTGTGTTTTGGTTTTTTTCTCCATACCCGGGCACTTCGTATCCAAGGATTTGTCGTAAAAACTTCAAAAAGGGCTCATTCGATTGGAAATTGGAGTGGCTAGTGCCCTTTCTAATAGTCGAAAGTGATTGGAGGGTAACTAGCCCCCCCAAGCCCATAATTCCCCTAAACACATCCAATCAAAATTTTGAGACAACCATTTTGTTCAGCGTAGTTGATCTCCAGATAGAAAATATGTTTTTGAGGAGGAAACTCCCCCACAACCCTCAAGGCAAGGGTTTTAAGTTATGCCCTGGGGGCATATAAGATTTTTATAGAAGGCTTTGTCGTAGAAACTTCAAAACAGGCTCATTCGATTGGAAATTGAAAGGGCTAGACCCTTTTTAATAGTCGAAAGTAATTGGAGGAAAACTAGCCCTCCCCCGCCACGCCCATCATTCCCCCAAACACATCCAATCAAAATTTTGAGATAACCATTTTCTTCAGCGTAGTTGATTTTGTGATAGAAAATATTTTTTTGAGGAGGAAACTCCCCCAAAACCCTCGGGGCCAGGGTTTTAAGTTATGCCCTGAGGGCATATAATAACAATTTTGGCACAATGTACCATATATTATTTTTTTACTTTAGAGCAGGGTACTTCATATGGAATGGGTCGTTGTAGAGACTTCAAAAGGGGCTCATTCGATTGGAAATCGAGAGTTCTACGGCCGTTTTTAATAGTCGGAAGTGACTGGAGGGCAACTAGCCCCCCCCCCCCCCCCCAACGCCCATCATTCCCCCAAACACATCTGATCAAAATTTCGAGATAGCCATTTTGTTCAGCGTAGTTGATTTCCAGATAGAAATTGTGTTTTTGAGGAGGACACTCAATCGAAATTTCGAGATAGCCATTTTCTTCAGCGTAGTTGATTTCCAGATAGAAATTGTGTTTTTGAGGAGGACACTCCCTCACAACCCTCAGGGCAAGGGTTTTAACTTATGCCCTGGGGGCATATAAGGTTTTTATAGAAGGCATTGTCGTAGGAACTTCAAAACAGGATCATTCGATTGGAAATTCGAAGGGCTAGTATCCTTTTTTATGGTCGAAAGTGATTGGACGGCAACTAGCCCCCCCCCTCCCTACGCCAATTATTCCCCCAAACACATCCAATCAAAATTTTGAGATAGCCATATTGTTCAGCGTAGTTGATTTCCAGATAGAAATTATGTTTTTGAGAAGGACACTCCCCCACAACCCTCAGGGCAAGGGTTTTAAATTATGCCCTGGGGCAAAATGTATTATTTATTTTTTCTTCTCTATACCCGGGCACTTCGTATCGAAAAGTTGTCGTAGAAACTTCGAAAAGGGCTCATTCAATTGAAAATTGGAATGGCTACTGCCCTTTTTAATAGTCGAAAGTGATTGGAGGGCAACTAACTCCCCCCCCCCCACGCCAATCATTCCCCCAAACACATCCAATCAAAATTTTGAAATAACTATTTTGTTCAGCGTAGTTTATTTACAGATAGAAAATATGTTTTTGAGGAGGGCACTCCCCTACAACCCTCGGGGCAAGGATTTTAAGTTATGCCCTTGGGGCATATAAGTTTTTATAGAAGGCGTTGTCGTAGAAACTTCAAAAAAGGCTCATTCGATTGAAAATTCAAAGGGCTAGTGCCCTTTTTAATAGTTGAAAGTGATTGGAGGGCAACTAGTCCCCCCCCCAACGCTCATCATTCCCCAAACCCATCCAATTAAAATTTTGAGATAGCCATTTTGTTCAGCGTAGTTTATTTCCAGATAGAAAATATGTTTTTGAGGAGGAAACTCCCCTACAACCCTCAGTGCAAGAGTTTTAAGTTATGCCCTGGGGGCATATAAGGTTTTTATAGAAGGCGTTGTCGTAAAACCTTCAAAAAAGGCTCATTCGATTGAAAATTCAAAGGGCTAGTGCCATTTTTAATAGTCGAAAGTGATTGGAGGGCAACTAGCCTCCCCCACGCCCATCATCCCCCCAAACACGTCCAATCAAAATTTTGAGATTGCCATTTTGTTCAGCGTAGTTGATTTCCAGATAGAAAATATGTTTTTGAGGAGGACTCTCCCCCACAACCCTTGGGGCAAGGGTTGTAAGTTATGCCTTGGGGGCATATAGGGTTTTTATAGAAGGGATTGTCGTAGAAACTTCAAAACAGGCTCATTCGATTGGAATTGAAGGACTAATACCCTTTTTAATAGTCGAAAGTGATTGGAGGGCAACTAGACCCCGCACGCCCATCTTTCCCTCAAACACATCCAATCAAAATTTTGAGATAGCCATATTGTTCAGCATAGTTGATTTCCAGATATAAAATATGTTTTTGAGGAGAATACTCCCCCACAACCCTCGGGGCAAGGGTTGTAAGTTATGCCTTAGGGGCATGTAAGGTTTTTATAGAAAGCATTGTCGTAGAAACTTCAAAGCAGGATCATTCGATTGGAATTGAAGGACTAATACCCTTTTTAATAGTCGAAAGTGATTGGAGGGCAACTAGACCCCGCACGCCCATCTTTCCCTCAAACACATCCAATCAAAATTTTGAGATAGCCATATTGTTCAGCATAGTTGATTTCCAGACAGAAAATATTTTTTTTGAGAAGGACACTCCCCCACAACCCTCAGGGCAAGGGTTTTAAGTTATGCCCTGGGGCACAATGTATCATTTCTTTTTTCTTCTCTATACCCGGGCACTTCGTATCGTAGGAATTGTCGTAGAAACTTCGAAAAGGGCTCATTCAATTGGAAATTGGAATGGCTAGTGCCCTTTTTAATAGTCAAAAGTGATTGGAGGGCAAGTAAACCCCCCCCCCTCCCTACGCCCATCATTTCCTCACTCACATCAAATCAAACTTTTGAGATAACTATTTTGTTCAGCTTAGTTTATTTCCAGATAGAAAATATGTTTTGAGGAGAATACTCCCCTACAACCCTCGGGGCAAGAGTTTTAAGTTATGCCCTGGAGGCATATAAGGTTTTTATAGAAGGAGTTGTCGTAAAAACTTCAAAAAAGGCTCATTCGATTGGAAATTCAAAGGGCTAGTGCCCATTTTAATAGTTGAAAGTGATTGGAGGGTAACTAGTCCCCCCCCCCATCGGCCATCATTCCCCCAAACACATCCAATCAAAATTTTGAGATAGCCATTTTGTTCAGCGTAGTTTATTTCCAGATAGAAAATATATTTTCGAGGAGGACACTCCCCTACAACCCTCGGGGCAAGAGTTTTGAATTATGCCCTGGGGGCATATAAGGTTTTTATAGAAGGCGTTGTCGTAGAAACTTCAAAAAAGGCTCATTCAATTCGAAATTCAAAGGGCTAGTGCCCTTTTTAATAGTTTAAAGTTATTGGAGGGCAACTAGCCTCCCCCCCACGCCCATCATTCCCCAAAACACATCGAATCAAACTTTTGAGATAGCCATTTTGTTCAGCGTAGTTGATTTCCAGATAGAAAATATGTTTTCGAGAAGGACATTCCCCCACAACCCTCGGGGATAGGGTTGTAAGTAATGCCTTAGGGGCATATAATGTTTTTATAGAAGGCGTTTTCGTAAAAAACTTCAAAAAAGGCTCATTCGATTGGAAATTTAAAGGGCTAGTGCCCTTTTTAATAGTCGAAAGTGATTGGAGGGTAACTAGCCTCCCCCACGCCCATCATTCCCCCAAACACATCCAATCAAAGTTTTGAGATAGCCATTTTGTTCAGCGTAGTTTATTTCCAGATATAAAATATGTTTTTGAGGAGGATACTCCCCCACAACCCTCGGGGCAAGGGTTGTAAGTTATGCCTTGGGGACATATAATATTTTTATAGAAGGTGTTGTCGTAGAAACTTCAAAAAAGGCTCATTCGATTGGAAATTCAAAGGGCTAGTGCCCTTTTTAATAGTCTAAAGTTATAGGAGGGCAACTAACCCCCCCCCCCCTCCCCACGCCCTTCATTCCCCAAAAAACACATCCAATCAAAATTTTGAGATAACTATTTTGTTCAGCGTAGTTTATTTCCAGATAGAAAATATAATTTTGAGGAGAACGCTCCACTACCACCCTCGGGGCAAGAGTTTTAAGTTATGCCCTGGGGCATATAAGGTTTTTATAGAAGGCGTTGTCGTAGGAAATTCAAAAAAGGCTCCTTCGATTGGAAATTCAAAGGGCTAGTACCCTTTTTAATAGTCGAAAGTGATTGGAGGGCAACTAGCCCCCCGCACGCCCATCATTCCCCCAACACATCCAATCAAAATTTTGAGATAGCCATATTGTTCAGCGTAGTTTATTTCCAAATAGAAAATATGTGTTTGAGAAGGAAACTCCCCCACAGCCCTCAGGGCAGGGGTTTTAAGTTATGCCCTGGGGCACAATGTATTATTTATTTTTTCTTCTCTATACCCGGGCACTTCGTATCGAAGGAGTAGTCATAGAAACTTCGAAAAGGGCTCATTCAATTGGAAATTCGAATGGCTAGTGCTCTTTTTAATAGTCGAAAGTGATTGGAGGTCAACTAACCCCCCCCCCCCCTCCCTAGGCCCATCATTCCCCTAAACACATCCAATCAAACTTTTTAGATAACTATTTTGTTCAGCTTAGTTTATTTCCAGATAGAAAATAGGTTTTTGAGGAGAACACTCCCCCACAACCCTCGGGTCAAGAGTTTTAAGTTATGCCCTGGGGGCATATAAGGTTTTTATAGAAGGCATTGTCTAGAAACTTCAAAAAAGGCTCATTCGATTGGAAATTTAAAGGGCTAGTGCCGTTTTTAATAGTTGAAAGTGATTGGAGGGCAACTAGTCCCCCCCCCCAACGCCCATCATTCCCCAAAACACATCCAATCAAACTTTTGAGATAGCCATTTTGTTCAGCGTAGTTGATTTCCAGATAGAAAATATGTTTTTAAGGAGGATACTCCCCCACAACCCTCGGGGCAAGGGTTGTAAGTTATGCCTTGGGGACATATAATGTTTTTATAGAAGGCGTTGTCGTAGAAACTTCAAAAAAGGCTCATTCGTTTGGAAATTCAAAGAGCTAGTGCCCTTTTTAATAGTCGAAAGTGATTGGAGGGCAACTACCCCCCCCCCCTCCCCACGCCCCTCATTCCTCCAAACACATCCAATCAAATAAGGTTTTACCCTTATTAGGAAAACACATCCAAACACATCAGCATATAAGGTTTTTATAGAAGGCGTTGTCGTAGAAACTTCAAAAAAGGCTCCTTCGATTGGAAATTAAAAGGTCCAGTGCCCTTTTTAATAGTCGAAAGTGATTTTAGGGCAACTAGCCTCCCCCCACGCCCATCATTCCCCAAAACACATCCAATCAAAATTTTGAGATAGCCATTTGTTCAGCGTAGTTGATTTCCAGACAGAAAATATGTTTTTGAGGAGGGCACTCCCCCAAAACCCTCGGGGCAAGGGTTGTAAGTTATGCCTTGGGGGCATATAAGGTTTTTATAGAAGGCATTGTCGTAAAAACTTCAAAACAGACTCATTCGATTGGAAATTCAAAGGGCTAGTACCCTTTTTAATAGTCGAAAGTGATTGGAGGGCAACTAGCCCCCCGCACGCCCATCATTCCCCCAAACGCATCCAATCAAAAACTTGAGATAGCCATATTGTTCAGCGCAGTTGATTTCCTGATAGAAAATATGTTTTTGAGAAGGAAACTCCCCCACAACCCTCAAGGCAAGGGTTTTAAGTTATGCCCTGGGGCACAATATGTTATTTATTTTTTCTTCTCTATACCCGGGCTCTTCGTATCGAAGGTGTTGTCGTATAAACTTTAAAAAGGGCTCATTCAATTGGAAATTGGAATGGCTAGTGCTCTTTTTAATAGTCGAAAGTGATTGGAGGGCAACTAACCCCCCCTCCCTACGTCCATCATTCCCCCAAACACATCCAATCAAACTTTTGAGATAACTATTTTGTTCAGCTTAGTTTATTTCCAGATAGAAAATATGTTTTTAAGGAGAACATTCCCCCACAACCGTCGGGGCAAGAGTTTTGAGTTATGCCCTGGGGGTATATAAGGTTTTTATAGAAGGCGTTGTCGTAGAAACTTCTAAAAAGGCTCATTCGATTGGAAATTCAAAGGGCTAGTGCCGTTTTTAATAGTTGAAAGTGATTGGATGGCAAGTAGTCCCCCCCCAACGGCCATCATTCCCCCAAACACACCCAATCAAACTTTTGAGATAGCCAATTTGTTCAGCGTAGTTGATTTCCAGATAGAAAATATTTTTTTGAGGAGGACACTCCCACACAACCCTCGGGTTGTGGGGAGTGTCCCCACAAATGAATGTGCATTGTCAGTTTAATATACATATACTGATGTTTAGTAATCAAAAAATTTATATTATTTGATTTATCAAAGTTATAAAAGTAAAAACATTTATATTTTTTCAGTAAAGTGCAAATTATGTTCTGGCCTTGGGAAGGCATAGGGGTTTTGAGCCCAACTTATGTTAATTTCTGCTCGTTTCGAGTTTGAATCGGTTATTTATTATAATTTCTGTTCGTTTTGAGTTTCATTTAATTATCGATGTTGATTTGTGGTAGTTTCACGTTTGGTAGATTATTTCATTTTATTTTTGCTCATTTTTTGTTTAATGGAGTTCTTTACTTTTCTTTAAAAAACTTATTTTGTGAAAAAAGTTTTTTAATTAATCAATAGATACATCAAAATAATCGGCTCATTATGTTGGTTCCAAATATACAAATCCTTAAGTTTAGTGTAACCCATCAAAAGTTATGGGCCTCAGAAAATTTGCCTGATTTTCAAAAAAGAGGGAACATATCTCAAAAGTCAAGGATTCTTAATGAAAATCACACCAAAAAATTCAGAGTATCAGAAAACCCTATTGCAGAAGTTTGAAGCTTCCATCTGCAAAAATGTGGAATTTTAGTATATTTTGCCAGCAGAAAGATTACGGATGCGCGTTTTTTTTCTTTTTTTTATGTGTGTGTTGGGTTGTTTTTTTTTCCCAAAAAATTATATTTTCAAAACAATAGTCCAAAAATACCAAGAAAATGCTCATTCAAACGGAAAATAAAAGTTCTAGTGCCTTTTTTAAGTGACCAAGAAGTTTGGAGAACAACTGGCCCTCCTCCTACCCACCTTTTTCCTAAAGTTCATCCAATCAAAATTCTGAGACTCCCAATTTTTCAGCATAGTCGAAAAAACCCAGTATAACTATTTATTTGACGATAAAATACCCTCTCACAGCCCTAGGCGAAAGTACCCATTGCTTACGTATGGTATTTCTTATTGGGAAGTATACAGACATTTTCTTGGGGAGGGGGAGAATTTTCTGCAAGGGGGATTCTATGGTGATAATTCTCTTTGGGAAGGGAATTTGCCAGGATTCCTATACAAAGTTCTTTTTATTTGTCTTACTATCTCTTTGTCGACTCAATTTTATTGTGGAGATATTAAGGGGAAGTGGCCGGGGGAAATATTTACACAGGTTTAAATTGTCTAGATTATCGTTTTGTTGGTGGGGGGAGGGATTTTCCATTGGAAAAATTCTCCTTGGGGGAGTTTTCCACAAGATAAATTCTCCAGAGGAAATTTTCTGCTGGAACAACTTTCTGCTAGGGGTGGGGGTAATTTGGGACGATTTTGCACGGAGGGGAGTTTTCAGCATGATTTGAAAAACAATTAGAGATAAAAGTGTTTTTAAAGTTGAAATGGGCTAAGAAAATATTTTCAACCGTAATTGTCCGCAAGAAATTTTTCGAGGGTAATTTTCAGCTAGAATAGAATTGTCTGGGGGGGATTCCTGATGGGGGGTTATTCTGTATTGGAAAAACTTTACATGGAAGATTGCCGCGAGGGGTTCCTGGAGGGGGTTTATTTTATGTGGGAAGAGCTTTACATGTAGGGATTTACCGTGAGGGGAAGAAATTTTCAACGGAGGGAAAAATCGGATTTCCCGGCATTATTTAAACAAGTTAAGAAATTTAATAAATCAACAGGTTTCTTCAACCGAAAGTGAGGAACAATATCAACTCTTAAAATTAACAGAAATTATTGCGTGTTTTAGTGGGTTTACTCCCTCCTCAATACCTCACTCTTTATGCTACTTAATTGAATTGTTAACTAATCATTTTCATTGATATACGAAGTGGGAAAAAAGGCATTTGCAGTAAAGATTTTTTTAACTATTTAATATGCATGACGTTATTTATGCAGCTGTGCGTTATTATCAATAACAATAGCATATCCTTATCTGTTTTGTTTATTACAGTTTTACAGCAAAAAAAAATCATGTATTTATGAATTCAGCTCTTGGAAACATTATTTTGTTAGCTTTTTTTGTGTGATAAATGATATCACACAGCTTAAAGTCAGTGAACTTTCCAGAGGAAAGTTTACAAGGGGAGGGGGGAACTTTTACCAAATTAATATAAAAATTTTGTTTTAATTGTTTATATTCGGCGAGTCGTTTTCGAACCTGCATTAGTTGAAAAACGTTCAGAAATTTAATAGCAAAAACAAGTTTTTTTTTAACCGAAAGTTAGGAGTGACATTACAATTGAAAACGAACAGAAATTATTCTGCATATGAAAGAGGCTCTCCTTTTCTCGGTGCCCCGCTCTTTAAGCTAAAGTTTGGCTCTTTGTAATAACTCTGATTTTTAAAGTAATGAAAAACTTTAGCGTAAAGAGTGAGGCGTTGAGGAGAGGACAGCGGATTCATATACAGAATGATTTCCGTTCGTTTTTAAGTTTTAATTTCGCTCTTTACTTTCAGTTAAAAAAAACTTGTTGTTGTTTATTTAATGGTATTCAAGAGAGACTTTTCCTCCTGTTAAAACAATCACAGAAGCTCTGTCGAGAAAATAGTCGGTTTCCAAAGACTATAATCTCTTATTTTTTTCATCTTTTTGTCAAATTTGAAATAGTCTAGTTGAATTGGGAATAGCACACATATTGACATATTACAGAAATAATTTGGTACACGGAGGTTAACTCCCTCCTTACCTCTCGCTCTTTAAACTAAGGTTTCATGATGCTTTAAAAATATTTCTCGTTCCAAGTCAAAGACTCTTATGTTTTAGTAATCGTTCTTAACAAAAATTAAATAAAAACAAAGTGTTTTTTTTAACTGAAAGTAAGGAGCGACATTAAAACTTAAAACGAACAGAAATTATTCTGTATATGGAAAGGGTTCGCTCTTTACGCCAAACTTAGACTCTTTCTCACAACTATATTTTTTAAAACAATAAAAAACTTTAGCGTATAGAGTGAGGCATTGAGGAGGGGACAGCCCCTTTCATATACAGAATAATTTCTGTTTGTTTAAGTTTTAATGTCGCTCCTTACTTTCAGTCAAAAAAAACTTTGTTTTTATTTAATTTTGGAACGTTTTTGAATTAATGCAGGCTTTGATTTTGGCTCACCGTACATGAATAATTAAAAAAAATTAGAATAAATAGCTCTTATGAAAGTACTCGAAAATCTTAGGCTTAAAGATCGAGGTATTTATTAGGGGGTGAACCCAATCATATACGTAATAATTTCTGTTCGTTTTAAGCTTTGATGCTGCTCCTTACTTTCAGTTAAAAAGCTTGTTTTTTTAATTTAATTTCCGATCTTTTTTTAAATAATGCAGGAAAATCCGCTTTTTATCTGAAAGTAACGAGCAGCATCAAAGCTTAAAACGAACAGAAATTATTACGTATATGATTGGGTTCGCCCCCTAATAAATACCTCGATCTTAAATAATCGAATCGAAATAATGTGGAAAATACTATATGTAAACGTTGGGTAAAGTTCATGACTTTCAGCCCTCCCCCCGAGGACTTCGGGGGATTAAGTCATCCTAAAAGAAATAGTTATTATATTTTATACCATGCTAAACAAAATGGCTATCTCAAAATTTTTATCGGGCGACTTTGGAAAAAAATGAGCGTGGGAGGGGGCCTAGTTGCCCTTCATTTTTTCGGTCACTTAAAAAGGGTACTATAAATTTAAATTTTCGTTCGATAGATCCCTCCCACGATATTCTAGGACCATTGGGTCGATACGATCATCCCTGGGAAAAAAGAAGAAATAAAGACGCATCCGTGATCTTTCTTCTGGCAAAAAATGCAAAATTCCACATTTTTGCAGATAGGAGCTTGAAACCTTTCCAGTTGGATTCTCTTATACGCTGAATCTGATGATGTGATTTTCATTAAGGTTCTATGACTTTTAGGGGGTGTACCCCCTTTTTTCGAAAATCAGGAAAATTTTCTCTGGCACTCAACTTTAGATGGGTAGGACTAAAGTTGATGAAACTTATATATTTAAAATCAACATTAAAATAGGATTCTTTGATGTATCTATTGGTATCAAAATTCCGTTTTTTAGAGTTTCGATTACTATTGAGCCGGGTCGCTCCTTACTTACAGTTCATTACCACGAACTGTTTGATGGATGAAAAATTAAACTGCAGCGCGAAAAGTAGGGGGTTGAGAAGGGGCAACCCTCCTCATCTATGGTATAATTTATGTTCGTTCCAACTCTTAGTGTCTTTCTTTGCTATCATTTGAAAAAATTCAATCTCCAGTAAAGTGCTAGCGTTTCATAATCCTCCATATGATTCTACAAAGGAGTATCTTCAGTTAGTACATTAGTATTTAATTTTCATAGATAAAGTTTACAAGGCTGAGAAGCAATTATAATTTTTTGTTTCGAGTTTCAATTGACTATTTAATTATATAAGTGAAAACTATTATTTCTTAATGTCTATAGGGGGTGAATATGCCACCGCATGTCATTATGACCTTTAAAATTTATGGGTTGTATATATAGCTTTTTATAGTTCTAGAATTATTGGTTATACTAGATATTTCACTCCCTAGAATTTGGTCCTCTGTAGGTATTAATTTTGTTTCGCACTATATTATGCCGGAAATTACCATCTTGTAAGGTGATTATCTCCACTACTTAAAAAAGGACATCAAGAAATTCGGTAATTTCTAGTCCAAAGAAAATAGAGACTAAAAAAAAATTATAATAAAAATGAAGCATATTTATAACTTGAAAAAAGTATCGCAATTCTAAAGGAGCGTTTTCTGTGATCAAAAATATGGAAAGATATTTAATTTCTTTTGTAAGCTTAAAACATTGTAAGCTTCCTATGTGATCTAGGGCTTACCTTAGTAAGTTCATTTGTATTTACCAAATGACAGAATATATTTCCTTCTAATTCAAAGATCGGCATAGATATTTGGTAATATCTAAAAGGATAAGTGAAGGATTGAAAAGAAATATTTTGACTTTATTATTCTAAAGGTATATCAGATGCATAAAGAAAAAAAAAAAAAAAAAAACTATAGCCCTGATCACCGTTGTCAATTTTCTCAGATAAATCTCACCAGATAACAATACTTACCGCGCACAAGATTTGGGTCTAACAAAACGCTAAAACTTATTCCAGGGACTGTCGCCTCATCCTCGTTTGGTTGAAATCGTTTAAGTAGAGCTATAATGTCGTCCTCAGTTAATTCCTCATCAGTGGTAATAATAAAATTTAAAGATACCTCCGAATTAAGAGTTCTCCTTTGACTTTTAACGCTTTCAAATCCTACAATAGAACTCTTGTAGTCAGGAAACATTGCTGTTAGCTAAAAAAAAGAGTAAATCCGTAAAAAACCGTGCGGAAGAAAAAAATTGACATTCATACTTAGTTAACTATATTTGAAAGATCGTCAAAATAGATTTTGTCATAACGTATATTTTATATAATATTAATTTTAATTAATATTATATAGTATATTACTATATAATTTTAATGGACCACACCAATTAAATACAGGTGAAGTTCCGAACTGAAGTTCATTATATTTCATTCTTTTATTTTCCCTACATTGACAATTGATACACGCTCTAGTGACTAAATGAGACTGAGCTTACACTATTAAAAAAAAAAGGCAAGTTGTTTTTTTAAGGACATGAACAGTGAAATTTCCAATGAATTGATAATCACTTATGTGATCATGAAAAAGTGTCTACTGTATATATATATATATATATATATATATATATATATATATATATATATATATATATATATATATATATATATATATATATATATATATATATATATATATATATATATATATATATATATATATATATATATAAAGTAAGTCAGTGTGGTTATGTGTGATAGACAGGATTGTTGGAGAATAGAGGGTTTGCAGAATAAGAGAAAATGAGTGGGAATGATTAGTATTTTTAAAAGTTTGTGCAGTGAAAGATGATTGAATCACCATCCAAAAGGCATTCTCATGTGAATAATAAGATGCAAAGCAAAACATGAGCGGTTGAAGAAGGTGGCAAGATGTGGCAATTCTTACTACCGCTTATCTTTTAACCGCATATTTCTTTGTTCTCATTCTGGTATATATTTTAGCCTTATATTTCTTTGTTCTACACTTTTGTTTCTGAGTAGTTTTAATTCTTGCAGCCATTTTTTGCTGACAGAAGTAATCTGACTGTATATTTTTGTTCTTCCTTTTTGTTTTTCACTACTTTTGACGTTTTTAAATACCCTTTACCTTAGCTACTGGTATTGGTCTTGTCACGTCTGATGGTCTAGGTTGTTCATTTGTATTCAGCCATCCCTGACATAAAAACCTTATATGCTCCAGGGGCATAACTTAAAACACTTGTCACCACGATCTTTGGCGTTGTGTCGACCTTGGTTTTTGATATTAGATGTTTGAACTATTTTCAACAAAATGGCTATCTCAAAATTTGATTGGATGGGTTTGGGGAAAAAGGGTGTGGGACAGGGGGATAGTTGACCCTCGATCTCTTTTAATTCTAAAAAGTGAACTAGATCTTTCAATTTTCAATCATTTGAACCTCCTTCTAAAGTTTATACGAGCAGCCCTTCTGTAAAAAACTATATATGCCCCTAGAGAAGAACTTACAACGTCTCCCCAGGGACCCTGGGGGTCTGTATCCACCCCGAATTTTTTTTTTATCTAATCCTTCAGCCAAGGTAAAATTTTCGTCGGATGCATTTGGGGAAATGGCGTGGGGGCTATTTGCCTTCCAATTACTTTTGACTCCTAAAAAGGGCACTAAAACTTTCCATTTCCACTTGAATAAGTCCCCACCAAAGTTTATACTACCATTCCTTCCAAGTGAAGTGTCTCTGGGGAACAAAATGGAGCATTTTGGCCTTGAGGCTGGTGGGGGAGGCTAGGTTCCATCAAATTAATTTTGACTCTTAAAAAGGGAAACAAAACTTTCAATTCCTAATTATTTGAGTCCCCTCCAAAGTTTAAACGACCATCTTTTCCGTAAAAACCTTATATGCACCTGGGACATAAGTTACAACCCTTCCTCCAGGTATCGAGGGGAAGGGTATGTTAACCATGAAGTATTGTCATCTTATCGTTGGACTATTCTATACAAAATGGCTATCTCAAAATGTTTATCTAAAAAAAACTTTACATGCCCCAAGGGCATAAGTTACAACCCTTCCCCTGGGCTCTTGGGAGGGGGGGATTATATTGACCCCGAAATTTTGTTATCTGATCATTGGACAATTTCAAACTAACTGGCAATCTCAAAATTTTGATCATAATTATTTGGGCAAAAGAGGGTGTGTTTGGTTGGGGGGGGGGGATAGGAGCCCTCTAATCTCTTTTGACTCATAAAAAGTTAACTATAAATTTCAATTTCCAATCAAATGCGCCATTTCTGAAGTTTATACGACCTCCCCTTGCATAAAACCTTTTATGTCCTCGCGGCATGACTTAAATTACTTGCCAGCGGGCTCTGAGGGGGTTGTTGCGACATTGGAGTTTTTATAATTTGATATTTGAACTATCTTTAACAGAAAGGCTATCTCAAAATTTATATCGGACGGGATTGGGGAAAAAAGGGCATGGAGGGGAAGTCTAGTTACCTTCTGATCTCTTCTGACTATTAAAAAAGTTAACTAAAACTTTCAATTTCCAACCAAATGACCCCTCCCTGAAGTTTATACAAGCATCTCCTCTATAAAGAATCATATATTCCCCCAGGGACTAACTTACAACGGCTGCCCCTGGGTCCTGGGAGGCTCTGTCGACCCCAGAGTTTTGTTATATGATCTTTGAACAATTTTTATCAAAATGGTTATCTCAAAACTTTTAACGGATATATTTGGAGTAAATGGGCGTGGGGGGCTAGTTGTCCTCTGACCTCTTTTGACTCTTAAGAAAAGAGCATAAACTTTAATTTCCTAGAACTTGAACTAGAACAGAACTTGATCTAGAATTGAAATTCCAATCAAGTAAGCCCTCTCTGAAAATAAACAAATAATCCCTTCTATAAGAGCCATTTATGTCCCAAGGACATAACTTACAACACCTACCCCCGGGCCTTAGAGAATTGTGTCAACTCCGGGGTTTTTACTATTTGATGTTTGAACTTTTTCTGAAAAATAGCCATCTCAAAATTTTTATTTGATGGGTTTTGTGAAAAATGGCATGGGGGGACTCGTTGCCTTCCGATTTCTTTTGACTCTTAAAAAGTGAAATATAACTTTCAATTTCCAATCAAATGAAGTCCTTCTGAAGTTTGTACGAGCATCCTTTCTAAAAGAACCATATATGCCCCCAGTTTATTACTTACAACTCCTGCCCCCGGGCCCCATTATATATATATATATATATATATATATATATATATATATATATATATATATATATATATATATATATATATTATATATATATATATATTATATATATATATATATATATATATATATATATATATATATATATATAATATATATATATATATATATATATATATATATATATATATATATATATATATATATATATATATATATATATATATATATATATTATATATATATACATATATATATATATATATATATATATATATATATATATATATATATATATATATATATATATATTATCTTATATGTCGTATATAGTATTCGTATATAACATTTAAGAATCCACTACTAAAGTTCACTGTAACTCGAGATATGTGAACTTCTTTTCCTGATTTTCCCCAGTAATTATATTTGCCTTAATTATTTTGTTACATAATTTAGTAAAAATGGGGCGGGCTCCATTACACATCCCTTATGAAATATCTAAGATACGCAAAAGCATAACTATCGTATTTTTCTTTCTATTTTAAGTCATGGGGTGGCAAATATGATGTTTTAATTGAATTCAGGAATTCTAGAGTAAATTCAGTTCCTTCTTTTTCTTTCTCTTTTACAGAATCATAACTTTTATATGACTTGTATTCTCCTGGGAGGCGATCGACAATTTTTGCATTTATCTTACTTTGCATCTAATTGCTTGGTTGATTGAAGCTACAAATATCTCGGTCCTTCATTAAATTGAAACTTTGTTTCTCCAAGTACTCCAAATTAAATTGAAACTTTGTTTCTCCAAGGCAAACATTCTCCAAGTACCTCCTCAATAAAATTTCCACTTGAAGTTATGTCTTCCGGTAATTAAATTTCTTGAAGTCCATTTTTAGGTAGATTTTTATTTCCCCGTTCGAGGATGTGCTTTGTAAATGCTTCTTGTTCAGGACCGACCCGCATATTTTTCTCAAATAAAATATGTTTGAAATACTTGCAAGGATGACTTTTTTATTCATAAATCGAGTAATTCACTGCTGTCGCCTCGGGGTTGAACTGGTAAACACTGTCACAAATCACCACCAGTAACTAGAATTTTCCCACCAAGTGGCAAGATTGGTTTGTAATGGACCGCAAAGCCATACTTGAGAAGCATGGGTGTTTTTTAAGTAGGAAAACATCTACTTGAGCTAATTCTAAACCTTCGCTTGAACCAGTTCTCATGGAGGAAAACAGAATCTGAGGAAAGTGGAACTTTAAAGCCAAAGGTCTTATTTGTTGTTAGTCCAAATAGCAATAAAGTTGCTGCTATCTCTATATAAGCCATAGATTTTAATTTGTAATTTTTTCCATACAGAAGGGGGTAGAAGGACTTATAGAAATTTTTTTTACCGGTACCGCTTGGTCCATCTATGAAAAACATTTTCCCCCAACACAATTAGGACCATTGACAGCCTGTAAAATAGTGTCAACAATTTCAAGCTGTTTTCCTTGCAGGAACCGATACAAACTATCTCCAGTAGCAGCTGACTCACTAGAATTTAGAAGTTCCAGGTTTTAGTCATTTTCGTTGGTTTCAATGTTGTCCATACCATAACGTTCCACCCAAAAACTAAAATTTCGACCTTCTATTTCCATGGTATTTAACTTGGATGCAATAATGCGATAAGCACGGTTCTGCAGGATCTTTAGATAAGCTATTTCGTCACGCATGCCAAATGAAATCCTCTGCCAACTGATTTTTGAATCTTTCCTGAAGAGCTTTTGGATCTGCAGGATTACCAAAAACAAGAATCTATCTTCGCATTACAGAAGGCATTTTGGACAGTGCCGATTCTGTTAGGTTGTCTGAACCACTGTTTATCGTCGAATTCTAGGCCATGGGCCAGGCATGTTTTTTTGTATGTGGAATAAACGATGTTATCAACTGTTTTAAGATCTTCAAAACTTACTGCAATCATCACTTGGTATAAGAGTACTAGCAAATAGAAGCACTCGGGCTGACCCACAAAATTTATGTTGTGAATTCATCCCATAACCCACAAGCCACGAATCCTTTGCTCCTATATACTGGTTTTCCAATTCAATTTTTTCAGGTGTTTCACAATAATAGAGAAATTCCTGGTTTTTCATTTGTTTGAATGCCTTGTTGTTTTGAAAATACACTTCCAACATTGATCCTTGCTCTCCAATATCTAACAAATCTATTTGGGCTTGGCTGATATTTTGCATTAGGTAATATCCTGCCAACATTTAAACGTTTAACGACATGGCTGTTTTTTTATGTCGTAAGTAAATAGTCGCAAGCATGCTTCAGTTGGTGTAATGTAACGTCCTTCCATATAGGTTTCTGCTTCATTGTAAACAACTGTTTATTTTTGACACTATTTTTTTAGGCACAACCACATCCCTTGCAGGTGTATTTATATAGATACTTTACTGGACATATATTTACAACACATTCGACATTTATGTGAAATTGAAACTTTTAAGCGCACGGGGATTATATGTGGCGACATGAAGATTATCACGTTAATGAATATAAAGATGAATTGGTGTAAAATTAAAGTGCTTGTGAATATTATTACTACAATTGATCATATACCAAAAGATATAGTAAATGAAGCCACTATTACCAGAGCCGAAACGCATATTGAACCTGTAGCTGACTTCCCAGTAAAAGTTGTGAAAGACTCAAAAGGGATTAGTGATTATTTTATTGGTTACGAACTAAGAGAAGAGAATACCTAACAATCAATAGAGAACATGAGGAATTATTTTATGAAAACAGATCACAAGATGTCCAAAGTTGTTTAATGACACTAATAATGTATAATAATATATGTAACATGTATTTATGTTAATATTCTAAATGTCGTTATTTCAATAAAAAATTTTTAGGGTACACTCACAAATCGAACATTTTTGAATATTTGTTAAAAAGTTGAAGATGTCAGAAAAGGAATTTTCAGAGACATAGATACTACTAGCAGTCTCATTGGGGGTATATTAAAAACTGAGATAGGTTAACAGAGCTATTACCAAAGTCTAAAAGAGATCAAATGATCATATATTTTTAATGAATCAAATGTGAAACATGCAAACACACGCACAGACACAAATGCACAGAGATTGAGTGAGACAAAAACACAGATTCAGACACAAAAACAGAGTACGACACATACTGGGACAAGAAAACATCTGCCGATGCAAACAAGCCCAGAGAGTGAGAGACAAAAACATATAGAAGTACGCATATTCAGACATACAAAAAGACAAAGACGGATACAGTGACAAGCAAAAAGATACACAGGCACAGAGAGTGAGAGAGAGAAAAACACATACAAACACGCATATTCAGACATACAAACAGAAAAAGACGGACACAGGAACAAGTACACCTACCCAGACACACAGGCAAAGAGAAAGAAAGAGATAAAAACAGATACAAACATACAGGATCAGACATACAACCGCGAAAGAAAGACACTGGGACAAGCAAACACCCACTTAAACACACAGGCACAGAGAGTAAGTGAAACAACAAAAACACACAGGGTCAGACATACAAATAGAAAAAGACAGACACTAGGACAATCAAACACCCACCCAGACACACAGGCTCAGAGAGCGAGAGAGACAAAAACACATAAAACACGCATATAAGGACAAGACAGACACTGAGACAAGAAAACACCCTCCCTGAGACACAGTTGAAGAGTAAGAGAGACAAAAAAAACGCATACAAGCGCAAAGATTCAGACAAACAAGTAGACAAAGACGGACACATGGAAAAGCAAACATCTGCCCAGACACAAGGGCATAGAAATTTAGAGAGACAAAAACACAAACAAACACACACAAATTAAGACATACAAACAGACAAAGAACGACATTTGGACATACAAAACACCCGCCCAGGCACATAGGCACTGAGAGTGAGTGATAAAAAACAAATACAAACACACAGATTCAGACATATAAACAGAAAATGACAGACACTGGGACATGCAAACAGTCGCCCTTACACACAGGCACAAAGAGTGTGAGAGACAAAAACATATACCTACACACAGATTCAAATATACAAACCGACACAGATAGCCACTGGAACAAGAAAACACCCGCCCAGACACACAAGCATAGAGAGTGAAAGAGACAAACCACATACAAACACACAGATTAAGACAAACAAACATAAAAAGACATACACTGGGACCAGCAAACACCCGCCCAGACACACAGGCTTAGAGAGTGAGAGTGGCAAAAAAACACACACAAACAAACAGATACAGAAATACAAACAGACAAAGACAGATACTGGGAGAAGCAAATACCCGCCCAGACACACAGGCTCAGTGAGTGAGAGAGATAAAAACAAATACAGACAGACAGATTCAGACATACAAACAGACAAAGACAGACAATGGAAACAAGAAAACACACAACCAGACACACAAACAATGTGAGTAAGAGAGACAAAACCCCATACAAACACACAGATTCAGACATACCAACAGACAAAGACAGACATGAAAACAAGTATCTATAATATAGTTTTACTTTAATATCTTACTTGTCGTTATTAAAAAAGAATATTTTATGCATTACTTTGCTATGTTTCCATTATTTTTAGTGTACGCTAGCAAATCGAACATTTTAGAATATTTATAAAAAATTTGAGATGTAATAAAAGGAATTTTCAGAGACATAGATGCTACTAGCAGGCTCATAGGGGGTATATTAGATACTGAGATAGATTAACAGAGCTTTTACCAAAGTCTGAGAGAGATGAAATGATAAAATATTTTTAATAACTGAAATATGAAAAATATAAACATCCGCCCAGACACACAGGCACAGAGAGTGAGTGAGATAAAAACACAGACTCACACATGCAAACAGACAAAGACACACACTGGGACAAGCAAACATCTGCCCAGGCAAACAAGCCCAGAGTGTGAGAGACAAAAACACATAGAAGTACACAGATTCTGACTTACAAATAGGCAAAGACAGATACTCTGACAAGCAAACATACACCCAGACACACAGGCACAGAGAGTGAGAGAGACAAAAAACACACACAAACACACAGATTCAGACATACAAACTGACACGGGGACAAGCACCCCTAACCAGACACACAGGCACAGCAAAGGAGAGAGACAAAAACACATACATACACACAAATTCAGACATACAAACAGAGAAAGACAGAAACAGGGACAAGCAAACACCCACTTCAACACACAGACACAAAGAGTGAGAAAGACAAAAACACATACAAAGACACAGATTCAGACATACAAACAGACTACACTGGGACAAGCAAACACCCGCTCAGACACACTGGTACAGAGTAAGTGAGACAAAAACATATAAAAACACGCAGATTCAAACATACAAACAGACAAAGACAGATACTGGGACAAGCAAACACCCACCTCACCAATACAGGCACAAAGAGTGAGAGAGACAAAAATATATACAAAGACACAGATTCAGACATACAAACAGACAACACTGGGACAAGCAAATACCCACTCAGACACACTGGTACAGACAGAGTAAGAGAGACAAAAACACATACAAACACGCAGATTCAAACTTACAAACAGACAAAGACAAACAATGGGACAAGCAAACACACGCCCAGATACACATGCACAGAGAGTGAGAGAGGGACAAAAAAACACACAGATTCAGACATATAAACAGAGAAAGACGGACCCTGGGACAAGCAAATACCCACCCAGAGATCCTGTTACGATCAAAGGATATTAGCGATATTAGAATTATGTATTTCCGATATTGCAAGTTTTTATTGTATCTGCCTCGCAGATACAGTAATAGAAAGATGATGCAGATTTTTGGCGCTCCGGATATTGTAAATTGTTTTGTCAGACGAAGTAGCCATCTTCAAGAGAATATTTATGCTACTTTGGGTGTTAACCACCCACTTATCCGGGTAGCCACAGCGCACTGAGTGTAATATTTATTTATTGTGTTGTTGTTAAATGTATTTTTGTCTTTTTTTCTTTTCTTGTGTTACTCCACTTTATTATCTGTAGAGTGGGTCAAAAATAAATTATTATTATTATTACAGGCACAGAGAGCGAGAGATACAAAAAAAAACAAGCAAACACACAAATTCAAACATACAACAGAAAAAAGACAGACACTAGGAGAAGTAAATACCCGCCCTAACACACAGGTGAAGAGTAGGAGAGACAAAGAACGTACACAAACACACAAATTCAGACAAACAAGCAGACAAAGACGGACACTGGGACAAGCAAACATCTTCCCAGACACAAAGGCACAGAAATTGAGAGAGACAAAAACATACAAACACAAACAGATTCAGACATGCTAAAAGACGAAGACCGACACTTGGACAAAAAAACACGCGCCCAGGCACACAGGCACTGAGAGTAGTAAATACAAAAATATATACAAACATACAGATATAGACATAAAACAGATCATGGCAGACACTATGACAAGCAAACACCCACCCAGACACACAGGCACTGAGAGTAAGAAATACAAAAAACATATACAAGCACACATATTCAGACAAATAAACATAAGAAAACAGATACTGGGACAAGCAAAAATCTGCCCAGACACACGGGCACAAAGATTGAGAGATAAAAAATCACACAACCACACAGATTAAGACATACAAACAGACAAAGAACGACACTGGGACAAGCAAACACCTGCCCATACAAACTGACACAAAGAGTGAGAGAGATAAAACACATACAAACCCACAGATTCAGACAAACAAACAGACAAAGACAGACGTTAGGACAAGCGAAAATACACCAAAACACGTAAGCACAGAGAGTGAGAGAGACAAAAACACATACAAACTCAGAGATTGAGACATATAAGCAGACAAAGAAAGACACTGGGACAAGCAAACAGCAACTCAGACACTTCTGAAGCCTATTGCTGATTCTAGGTGGGAGCAAAGGGCTAGCTAAGCCGGAAAATTTCCAGGGCGGTGGTGGGCATCCAGGCAATGAGGCTTGACCCTCTGTCCCTAGGCAGCATAGCAAATCCGCTAGCGCACCTCAAAGTGGTGAATGGGTGTAAACATCACTGAGCTCCACGCCGAGCAAGGTGATGGCCAACGTGCTTCGGGTGACCGCAAGACTGGGGACCTTGTGGTGCACTTTATCCCCAAGAAACGCTCAATAATGATGACAAATATGATGATGAAAAGTTTGGCTGCGGCATCCCCGGTATTGTGCGATGCGACGAGAATGGCGCTCTCATCGAAAAGTATGCTAGCTACCGTCCTATCAAGAAGACAAGGCCTTAATATCGGCTGCTGGAACCTGTGCTCGATTAAATGTTCATTTACACAAGCTTTTGTAGCTGATGAATTTTATCTTTATAACCTTGATATTCTGTGCGTTTCTGAGACGAGACAAAATGGACGTAACATCTTGACTCCTGAATCCTCGGCTGGGAAGGCGGTCTCTTATTATACCTTGGGACCATTAGATGGATCTGGCCGAGCAGGAGTAGGTGTCCTGTTGTCCCCCAAAGCAGTTACTGGGCTCATCGAATATGAGCCTGTTTCTGCGAGAATCATACGGGCAAGAATTAAAGGTCGTACGAACAATCTGACTGTCCTTAGCGTTTACGCCCCAATAAGAGATGCCACTCAACAGCAAAAAGATCAGTTTTACAATGACCCGCAGACAGTCATTGATAAGATTCCCCTGAAAGATATACTCCTAATTTGAGGGGACTTCAATGCCAGAATTGGCGGAAAGCTGAATAACTCAAAAAATGCGATCGGCAAGCACGGCCTCGGAGACAGGTGCACAAATGGAAAAAGGCTTTTGCTGTTCGCAATGCAGAACAATCTCTCTGTGGCTGACACCTGGATTCGGCACAAGCCATGTCATAAGTATACATGGGAATCCCGTGATGGAAGAGTAAAGGCCCAAATAGACTATCTCCTTGTATCCCGACGATGCAAATCCATGGTGTTGGACTCGAGAGTGCACAGAGGTGCTGACACGGGATCGAAAAATGGATCTGACCACTTCTTGCTGAAGACAAGGCTAAAGTACAGACTTAGCTCAAGGAAGACTACTAGGCCTAACCAGAAAATAGACGTGTCGAAGATGAAAGTAGATGAGTACCGAGGAGCATTTGTCCTTGAACTCTCAAACCACTTCGCTGTCCTTCAATATGACACCGAGGAGGCAATCCCGACTGATCAGTGCCCCAAGATAAAGATTGAGAAGAAATGGAGCAAATTCAAGGACCACATCAATGAATCTGCCTCAAATATAATTGGGTTTGTCAAGCGTAAAACCAAGAGATGGATCTCAGAAAAGAGACTCAATCTCTCTGCCAAGAAAAAAGAAATGACCAAAAAGAAGTCCCCACATAAAAAGTGCTACGACAAGAATGTCACAAATCAGCAAGAGCTGACAAAAAAGCCTACTGGTCTAATGTTGCCAGTGATATGGAAAGAGCTGCATCACGAAACAATACACGAAAACTGTATGAGACACTTGGAGAATGCACTGGGAAGAAGAAGCAAAGTACCATCCCCTCGCTTAAGGCAAAGGATGGGAAAATACTCACAAGCAGCGAGGAACGTATCGAAAGATGGCAATTTCAGTTCCAAGAGCTATTGAGACCAGGTGACAATAGTAATCGAAAGTAACCACTTACAGCACCGCAGAACCCCCTGCACAACCAGGCTTATGAAAATGTATGTACGGACCCACCCTCCAGGGATGAAGTAATTAAGGCAATCCAAGTTTTGAAAAACCATAATAGCCCAGGAATAGATGGGATTCCTGCCGAGCTACTGAAAGCTCTCCCATAGGTGGCGGTCGATGAACTTCATAGCGTGAAAACCGAAGGCTGGGACAATTTATACATTCCAGATGACTGAAAGACCTCAATAATTGTCCCTATCTTCAAAAAAGGAGACCGAATGGACTGCAAAAACTACCGAGGTATATCCCTTATCCCATTGCTGCTAAGTTGTTCGCATACAAACTTTTAAATAGATTCCGAGACACCAGAAACAGCCGAACACGAGCCAACCAAGCAGGATTCAGGCCGGATATGGGTTGCTGTGACCAGATTTTTAGCCTGTGACAGATCCTTGAACACCGGTTTAAACACCAGCAGGAAAAAATCCAAATCTTCATAGACTTCAGTACCGCGTTTGATTCGGTTCATCGTAATCCATCGAAGATCATCAATCTGCTCAAGGCATACTATGCTGCAACAAAGACCCGGTAAGAGTCGATGGCGATCTTTCAGATCTGGTTCCGATCGAGGAAGGTGTACGTCAAGGCTGTTTCCTTTCACCAACTTTGTTCAGCTTCGTCATCGACTGGACCCTCAGGGTCCTGGACAATTATAAAGGCGTTGCAGTGAGCCCGTCCTTCTCTCGTTACTTGCTCTACTTACTCTAGGCATCATGAAATTGCTTAAAACGCCATTTGCAAATAGACCAATTAAATTTTTTGGTCTACCTTTAGATAAGTTTTTCATACTTTGATTATTGAAGAAAGTCCGATTTTTATCACTGATTGCTTACTAAGCTTCAAACTTGGGGTTTTCATTTTTAAGGTTTTTGAATTTTGTAACTTCTTGTTAAAATATAAACAAATATTTTTTCAATTACCAGTTTTTTGCTCTTTAAACAATTTAATGTAAACTTCTCCATGCATGTAAATCTACACTTTTTCCACTTAAGTATGACA
Organism: Artemia sinica; assembly: GCA_027921565.1. Lineage (NCBI taxonomy): Eukaryota > Metazoa > Arthropoda > Branchiopoda > Anostraca > Artemiidae > Artemia > Artemia sinica. The sequence continues at coordinate 73,784,859 of CM051258.1, forward strand.
AGCGTGACAACGTCATTGCAATACATATAAATATAAAAATGACACACCTCACATAAATATTTTTTTTCAAAATTAGGGTTCTAAACAAATTTTCTCAAACTTCTGACCGATCTAGATCGTCTTTTAGGCCAGAATATCTTAGGATGTCGATTTTGTCGAAAAAATATGGAGCTATTTTCAAGAAAAAATTAATAAATAAATACATACAGAAAATTATTGTTCACTTATAAAAATAGTATAGGCCTATAAAGGGAAAAATTGCATCCTTGGATTTTCTGGCCAAAAAAAAACATTTATATAGGTCAGAAGTCTTAGAAAATTCGTTAAGAGCCTTAATTTTGGAAAAAAAAATCATGTCAGTAACGTAATATTATGAATACATCCGAAAAGCATGCATACGTCATATTTGCCTCTAGTGGTTGCATCGTTTTCAGTGTCTAAGATGCAGTCAAAATTGCACAAGAAACTTGATTGACAAGAAAAATCATGATTAACGTCATATTTATGGGAATTTTTCAAGAGAATAAATTACATCATTTTCGTGCAGCCCTCCCCCCCCCCCTTTCAGGAGTGAAAGTATCGATTTTACATCTATGACGCATGGGAAATTACAAAAGGAGCATAGCTAAGTATAAAATACCAAGCGTAATTTGTCTATTTAAAACACAGGCGTTTTAAATAGTTTCATAATGCCTAGAGGACAATTTAAAAACCTAGACCATCAAACGCGAAAAGAGCGGTCTAAGCAGCTAAGGTGAAGGATAATAAAAAATTTCTAAAGCAATGATAAACGAAAAAGAAGAACAAATATATACAGTCAGAAGACTTCTGTCAGCAACAATTACAACGTCAGCATATATATATATATATATATATATATATATATATATATATATATATATATATATATAATATATATATATATATATATATATATATATATATATATATATATATATATATATATATATATATATATATATATATATATTATATATATATATATATATATATATATATATATATATATATATATATATATATATAAATATATATATATATATAAATATATATATATATATATATATATATATATATATATATATCTATATATATATATATATAATATATATATATATATATATATATATATATATATATATATATATATATATATATATATAATATATATATATATATATATATATATATATATATAATATATATATATATATATATATTATATATATATATATATTTATATATATATATATATATATATATATATATATATATATATATAGATATATATATATATATATATATATATATATATATATATATATATATATATATATATATATATATATATATATATATTATATATATATATATATATATATATATATCTATATATATATATATATATATATATATATATATATATATATATATATATTATATATATATATATATATATATATTATATATATATATATATTATATATATATATATATATATATATTATATATATATATATATATATATATATATATATATATATATATATTTATATATATATATATATATATATATATATATATATATATATATATATATATATATATATATATATATATATATATATATATATATATATATATTATATATATATATATATATATATATATATATATATTATATATATATATATATATATATATATATATATATATATATATATATATATATATATATATATATATATATATATATATATATATATATATATATATATATATATATATATATAAGTAGTAACGTATCAATTAGTATCACGAGTGATTGCGTAATATGCCTTGCCACGGGTCAGTCACCTATTACAATGAACGGTACTTGCCCTACCAGACGGGTTTTCTGAGGTAACACCCATTTTTTGGAGGTCAAACAGATAGAGAGAGCGGCGGTCACACTAACTTGATTAGTAGTTGGATTCGGATATAAGGAGTAATTTTCATTGTAGTTCTTATTAGTAAGAGAATTGAATTCAGAGAGAGAGAATAGTTTATTTGAGAGGATATTAGTCGAGAAAAAAAAATGAGTGGTGCATTTACATTATTGGAGATTAATGATGGAACCGACAGCAGCAGCAGCAACGATATACGAGTACCCAATGTAGCTGTGGAAATAACTGCTGGCTGTAGACTATGTCTTGAATGGGACATTATGTATGCGAGATACGTGATATCATTAAGCAAGTTTAAGCAGGAGGAGCAACTTTGTTTTGCTGGAAAAGTGAATATTCTCCATATAAATAAACTTCGGTCAGCATTAGATGTCCTATCGAAATATATTGATGAGAACAAAATGCATCAGTGAATATTATTATTGTAATTATGTTCAATAAAAATGTTTCTAAATCAATGGTATTTTTTCTTTCTAAAGTAGACTAGCGTATATTTTCTAGAGTACAAAAAGAAATTCTGATAGGTCTGAAGTTGGTTGTGAGAGAGTTAGGACTCTAAAAAATGGATAGATTCGAGAAAGAGCGAATCATGAGGAATCTAGTTCTTATGGAAAAACGTTTGATTCTAGATGATGATTTTCTAGAGTTGTCTATTCAAAGGAAGATATTTTCTTGGGGAATGCTTGTCGATATAATGAAAACCGATTCTCCATCATTAGACTATTGTATGAAGCTTCTACATTGTGGTCCAAATGCATTTACACAATTTATTGATATATTGATCCCGACACGGCAAAATGATATTGTGGATATGCTTTTAAACATTAGTTTTGAAATTTAGGACTTTTTTCATGAGAAAGATGGTGCTCAAGGATGATTTACTCCTCTCTCTCTCTCTCTATCTCAGACAATTTTTGTTGTTGCTAGCTCAGTTTCATTGTGGTAGTGAGAGTTTCAACACATGACAAAATGTTCCATACATGTCCGTTATGTATGTACTCACTGGGCAGCTGGTCATCATCATCATGTGAGAATTGCACAATGATTGATGAGTATAATGAAAAGTGTGGATTATGCAACCCGTGTAAATTGCATAGAGGATATGCTGTACAAATTAAAGGTTGTAATTCCTGTCTTGAAGAGGTGTGTGACTCTCATCCTAGAGGTCACCTATGCTCCAATTGTCATTATGATAAATGTAATCAGTGGGAGAGTACATATCCCGGTATGATTGGAAAGAATCCTGACCGTGATTTTAGTTTATTGCTACGAGATTGGTATCGTCGTGGTTTTAGATTGTTCTGGGAGGAGGAACCGGGTCAACGATTCAACTGTTGGAACAACAAAAGAATATGGTTTCTACGTCATCGTTGTGAAGACACTGGGTGTTATGATTATAAGCCCACTGATTTTTATTTGGCTGTGACGGAATGTGATTCGACACTTGAGGACACTGTTTGTGAAATTGCTTCAAATAAGCAAATTGAAACATGTGAATTCTATAGAATGAATGAGAATAGTATCATTGACTATACAAAGAGATATGACAAGAGTGAAGTCACACTCTACTGTAGAAAATGTGACCCTGACATTGCACTACATCAGGATCAATACACTGTGAATTCAGATAATCTACCTGCACTAGTTGTTGTTGACAAATACCTAGTAGTGGATGAAATCTAAAGAGTAGAACAGTCGTTTTATCATGTATATAAATTTTTTTTTTATTAATAAACAATTTCACATACATCTTTAGAACATTTTATTCTTAGGGCACTAAAATCAATATTAAATACACTTGTAAGTATATTCTCCACTAGAAAGTCGTTCAATTGAGGTAAGTCAACGTAGATGTCGAGAAACTGCTTGTAGGTGTAGCCACGACATCTGAACATGAAAAAGAGCAGTGCATGAAAGCCACATGTCTTAGTCGTTAAATCCTGTACTCTTCGTTGATTCTGAATAATGGTTTTCCCCCTGCTTTCAATAAAGTTACTGATGTATGGAGCGTAGAATTTATATGATAGGCCAAGAGGGTCAAAAAATTCAATATTCTTCGCTGTTTGAAAGATGCATAGTCAATGACCGGTCTTCAAAGTCGATGGACTGCTATTAACAATGATTAGGGTATTGTTAACACTTGGAATTTTTTCAATGAAGTCCGAAGGTATGCAATAGGACTTGTACTGGGACATGTATGGATCCATACTAAATACGTTGATTATTTGGTTTGTGTTCATGGTGCTAGGTCTAGTAGAACACTGCCGTCGGGGGTGATTTCCCAATAGGTTTCAAATTGACTCAGTGATATTAGCGTGATACTCTTGGTCAGAGCATTGGCAAATGTACACTCTAAACGTACATTCCCTGTTCGTACTATGGTCATATCCTGTGTGCCTGACAAATCCAAAACAATAACCCCATGATTTTTTGAAAACATTGAATCGGTTATTCCATTTTCAAATAGTTGAGAGTCATGATCTAGGGATTGCATAGTCAACTCGTACAGAGTTCTATAGGATTTTTTGTCAAATGATAGAGTGTACAGTGGAATACCGTTCACTTTGCACACGAGGCTAGATAGACCAAAAAAATTAAAATCATGGGGGGATTCAGTCCAGGATCCAACGGCACTACCACTCTTCAAAAAGGCCAAAGCCAATTTTGATGGGATTTCTCCATTGATAAATGATGAATCGCTATAGCTACGAGAGCCGGTGGCAATGTGACGTTGATTGGTGATCGTATGGGGAACAAGAAGTTTAATATTGTTGCCATTGGCTCTTAGCTTTTCCACTGCCAATGCAACAGAGCTCATAACCTGTTGTTTTCGGACGTGGAGAATTGCCGATGTGATAATAACATTTGAATCGGGTGCTGCAGGAAGTGTTTTTCTCAAAATGAAATTCGATGGGGCCATCTGTAACTTTATGTCAATCTTGACATTGGGGGGTAGCCATTGGGATATATTGAATATCTCATGATTTAATTTTCCAACTAGATGATACTCCTGGGTCACTGCAGTAGTCAACTCACCGTCAGTATCAACACCTGACCGATATTCATAGCCTAATGATTGTCCTCTCAACTCCTTGTAAGCCTTTGGTGTCATCATCATAAATTGTATGTAGCTTGCATAGTTTGATAGATTATTGCTAGTGCTCACCAATGTTCCATTAATAAATACATTAATTTGTTTGAATAGGTTGTGTAGAATACAGTTTTCATAGGAGAGACCATCGCCGGCATTTGGAGTTGTATTATCTGACTTTTTCTTCACCACAACATTTAAATCAATAAATGTTGACGACAAATCAATGAAATAGTCTTCATTGGAAAATATTTGAAAGTGTATATTTCCGAGAGGGGTTGTTGGGGGTGAAATTGTTCATAGTAGCCATACTTGACACTGACATCAACATTTTCAGCATTGAATAGATTCAATGAGGAACTAATTGATGGATATGATTCCTTGTGGGGGAGATAAGTCATCTTAAGAGAAGAAATCCTTCTTTGATCTAACAATCTTTTTCTTTTTATTCTTCTTCTTCTTCTGCTTATCGGGCTTCCTTGTTTTATTCCTCAAAGTCCTTGTTGATGTCCTTTGCTTCCCGCCTGGGTGGAGACGGATGAGTGAATGACGCAAACGCATCTTTTTCAATGCCTCCCCATTTTGTCGAGATTTTAGTTGCTCACCAACGGCTCTTGCTGAAGATCTAATATTTTCCTTAACACTCTCCTTGAAATTCTTGCCCGACCCCCAGTCCTGTAGTGTGGAGGCAGCAAAATTTGATGCAGCAGGTACAAGATATTTTCTGGCAAGGGGTAGTGCAGAACGAAATAGCCTAGCAAACCAGCTACCAAGACCATAGCCAGACATTGTTGTACGCCCCTTGTAGTAGTCCAATCCATTGCCTATTTGACATGGACTCAAAGCACCAACATAACAATTGATATCGGGACAGACAAATGGAATTCTCCTATTGTTCATTTTAGGTGATTGTACTGTCGTTGACAATGGGTCGAAAATGACATGTAATCACTGCTATGCCTTTTGTTATTGCTAGAGGATCACCCAATTCCCTTCTTAGTGTTAACTGACAGAGTTCCAAATACGAAGTGTTTATAGGAACATACTGAAGATGCTTTATATTATAGTGATGAACAAGTTCATGAGTTGTTTTTCGTTCAAGAACACGTAGGAGGGGGACATTTGAATTACCGACTCTCGATGTTTCCACAAAGGATGCATAGAGAAATATGCAAGAGTCCGAGGCAAAACCAGGTGGATAATCAGCAAAGATAACTTGATTCATCCCGTAAACGGTGTCAGCATTTTTCCCATTGATAATATTCTGTTTAAAGCCAAGAACATCTCTCAGATTATCATTGAGAATAATTATTTCAGTGTCAAGAGGTGAGGTAATGTAAATCCTATCATGTTCCAATGAATAATTAAAATGGAATTTACCATTCCTACGATATGAGATTTTTCTATTGATTGCACGACACAAATCTCCCATATTATCATATTCAATATATTTCAATTTGGCTAGTGGATATTCACTAGATTTAAGTGCTTCAACCCATTCATAGTCGACACACTTCAACCCATTCATAGTCCAATCGAGTGGTATAACTTTTATATCATACACACGATCCTTTCTCAGGATGTCATAGGTATTTTTGAGAATACGGTCGACAAGAGCCACTTCATATGCACCGTCAAATTTGATGGCAGGGGAGAGTTTTGTCCAAAAATCACCTGTCGTATTCAAGTCATTGTAGAGAGAATCGGAAACGTTGGACATGAAAGTCACATAGAAATCATTGGGCATTGTCAATATCTTCAACACCAATCCAAGAATCAAAATCAGAGTTGTATCCTAGCCACCGAACAAGTAACTGTTTCTTACCCCTGCGAGTACGTGTCTTTAATGTCTTTTCAATTTGATAGATTTCACTAGCATTTTTAATTTTTTGGTGTTCATAGTCATAAAGGCCACCGAGATTCTCTTCATCTTTGGTATCACGCAGGCGATAAGTTATGGGTTTAGTGTCTAGGATTTTTGCCACTTTAAAAAGTTCTGTGGACCACAAGTAATTCCCCTTTTCAAAAACATTAGTTGTTCTATTAATTCGAACAGTATCACCAACATTGAATTTATTTTTCATCTTCTTGACAGCCGATTCATTGGAATACTGTTTAAGAAAGGTGTCAATTGTATCATGATCAGAATGATGAACTTCCGTTGGCGTAGAGTTGGACAATGATCAATGAGGTCGTTGGTTATAAATCAACATGATTTTATCAAGATCATGAATAAAAGCCGATGTATTTTTCAATGTACAATATCTTGAAATTAAAAGTCGAATAGTTCTTATCAATCGTTCGGCCAGTGCAGCCTTTATAGGACTGTGACTATGATAGAGAAGTGTACTATATTTCTCTAGTACTTTTGCAACATGGGGATTAACAAATTCACTACCGCGATCCGTTTGAATTTTTTTATACGAATCCTGTTCGAGAATACTTTCAATGGCCTAAGCAACTTCAACACCTCTCTTTGATCGCAATGGAATTGCATATGCATAGCGACTATAAACATTGATTGCAAGTAGAATGTACTTGTACGGTGTATTGTGACGTCTTTGAAGCTCATCTAGAGTCAGGAGATCTGCTTGCATTATATGCAATGGGTAAAAGGCTTTAGTTTTTCGATATTGATTGGCACGAAGTCTATGATTTCTATGCAGAGTGTAACTTGATTCATTCTGTAGATAGTCTTGTACACTTTTAGTGTGAACACCAGTGACTTTGGAAAGAGTGGTGGGGGAACTTAAACTCCCCACCTCACCAATATTTTCATAAACACCTTTCAGAACTTCAACCATTTTGAACGTAAACACGTTGTGTAACGTCCGCTACCCTTTTGTATACTGGCTGTTGGTGGTGATGGTGATGGTGACTTGATACGTCTTCGCTTTTGTCTAGCTATCAGCGGTGTGCTAGTATTTTCCAAAATTGATTTAAAATCTTCTTCTTCAAGTTCATTTTTTAATGGTGTCAATGTTGTTGATGATGATGATGATGATGCATGTTCATTTATTTTTTTTAGAATTTGTCTATTGCCAATAAGACTTTTGGGGAAGTTTAATGTATTTAGAAAGTTGTATAGATGAGTGTCAAATGATAATAGTCCTTTACGATTTGTAACCATGTCATAGATTAAATCAAGTAGGTTATAGCTCTTGCCCTGAATTATAATCCCTGTCCCATTGCTCTCAACTTGAATGTGATCTTGACCACTTTCCAAGAGATAGGCTAGGAGTCGTTTACTTTGTTCACGATATGAGTGGGGCATTAGATTTCCAATTTTCGATACAATTGAATCCAATTCCTCCTTCTTTAATTGTGTTCCAGAAGCAGAATCCTGAGGAGATGCTTCTTTTTTGGGATCAGCAGCAGCAGCAGTGGGCTTCGACCGATAGGACTTGTGTTTGTCCACTCGGCGAAGTGCATCTTGAAGTAAAAGGAGTTTTTTATCATCCTCAATATTTTCATTGTCAAGGAATTTACTCAGATTGTTCTCAAAGTGTTCGACGGGTGAGAGAGCGAGTTCTATTGGAGTCAATTTATAGGGTTTTGCCATTCTCTCTTTAGAGAAAACTGTTTACAAGTCCTGCAATTATTGGCAGTAAAAGTGTGAAAAAGCTACCGCCCGCCTGAAGAAGTCGTTTCCTTTTAAAATTCTTTCCTTTCTTTTTAGAGGCCAATGTACGTACAATGGAACGATGTTGCTTTGCCTGTTGCTTAACTACTTCTGGCAGTTGAACATTACCCTCGGTCAAATTTAAACAAAGTTCGGATATTAGATTAATGAAATCATTGTCAATACCGTGTTTGAGTAATGCTTTCCTAAGCGGAGGTTTTGAAGTGCTTAGAACTGAAAACAAATGTCTATTTTCATGTAGTTTCTTCAGTGTCATGATAGCAACTAATAGGTCTTTTTAGTGTTCACGGGGAGATATACTGTAATTTCACTGTCAAAAATATCTGTGACTACACGCAGATCCTCGGGTGTATTTGGATTAAGATCCAATAGGATGTAGCCGTAGGGTTTATTAGTTGCCTGATTTTATGCTGAGAGCAGAAATTTGGGGGCGCCTGGATAGATTTGTTTATTTAGAGTTATTAGCGAGCTAGAATCACGAACAACTCTGTAGATGATATAGTAGGTGCAGCTCAATGCAAGTGTTCGCATACATTTGCTCTGATGAAAGAGATTGTGTAGAACCAGAGTAACGGAAATCTTTTCATGATGAGAGCGAACAGTGAACAGTTGTAGCATTTCCTGGGACCATTGTTCAATAGATTCAGCCAGATCGTCAATTATCAACCAAGAGTTTTGTTCAATAATGCTGAAAACATCAAGTCCCAGTATGAATTGTATCTGCACCAACCCCGTCGTGGCAGCAATTGCTTTTATTTTATCATATGACTCCTGCCAAATACTGTAACAATGGTAGATTTTTTTCGGCTTTTCCACAAACATTTTATCACAATTTTTAATTATTTTAGTTAAGAGTGTTGTTTTGCCCGACATTGACGGTCCACACAGAAACGATCTGAATGGTGTTTTAAATTGATACATGTTCCCTTCAACAGTTCACCTAGACAACTAACTGTAGACTATGGCTGTCTAATGACTAAATAATTTCCCTATTGCTACTCCGTTCAAGAATAATAATTAGAAGAAGAAGAAGAATACGAATAAAGAATAATATTTTCTTTTATTATATACATAAAAAGGTAACAATACTTTTAAAAAATACTACATTGAAAAAGGCACATTAAACATGAATAAAAAAAAATACACTTTTTTTTTAATTTATTTATAATAAAAAAATACAAAATTTACATAACCACTAGAAAAAAAACACTTAAATAAATACATTTTTTTTCTGTTTATTTATAAAAAAATACAACATTTATTGGACTAATGCACTTGTGAAATAATATCATACACTTTTACTTACAACATTTTAAATTTTGGGGTCCCCAAAAATCATTCAATAGATTTTCAGTTTTGACTTTTAACAGGAGTGAATCAGTGTCCCGTAGTACACTTGAACTTGTCCCTCAATCGGCGACTGTACCTTGCATACATTATAATAAAATGACAACATGAGTTTCTTGGATATTTCAGTTATTGCACTTCCGCCTGCAATATTTTTATTTAATACAATGTTTCTTTTCTTGCGATGTAGGAGCACCAAATTAGAGTCTATGATTGTGAACGATGTGAAGTTCGGATCCGCAATGATTCGAGCATAATCTTTGGGGTTGGTTACAATGTCACATCGACTTCTGTGTCGTACGCTCTCGCACATTTTACCGAAAGCTGAGTTCAAAATGAGTTTATAGACTTCTTTTTCAACTTTTGTTTTCGCTTGTGAACGCTTACTGACAAAGGTGTCAATAAACGTTTTCATGTAAGGCTTTTGATCAAATTGGAGGGCTTTATGAATCTTTGTGACCTTGAAACCATTGGACACCATCCATTTCAATAGCACGTGATGAACAACGATATTCTGTTTCGGGTTGAGGTCGGCAATTAGTTTTTGTTTTGAAGGTACCCAGTGCATACTCCCGTCCTCTACTAAAGATAAATTGTAGGGGCTCAGAGAGTCCCTACCCACCGGTCTATTTATGCACGGAAAAACAAAGTCTTTTACCGAGTCATGGATTTCCATGGGTATTTCACCGTCAATTTCAAAAAACCATCCCTGTGCCCCATTCTCCTCAACACTGGCAATGTCTGGGCAATTCGAAGCACAGGGATTGTCAAGCCATTTATAATTGCCACACGGCAAACAGTAGTGAGACATTGCCGATGGGTAAAGAGAATTCATATCCAAAAAAACTGCGTCCGACTTTTCATCGGTGTGCTGTCCACTCGGATCAGTTTTCATGATACGATCCCCGTGAAAAACATACCCACCCCTCATTGATCTCTCTACAAACAGATGCTGATCCACATCGGCGATCAGACCTATTTCTTCTTTGCTGATTTTAAGTATCAAGTCCATCACCAAATGGGGAGTGGATAAATAATAACCTAAATCCAACCCAAATTCGCCATAGATTTTATCCGTATTTTTGCACACAATGTCCAGAAGAGTGAGTACGTCACTGGCCAAGTAAAGTTTACAACAATCCCACCCATTTTTACATCCGCCCTTTGCCCAAACCCTCTTAGCAAATTCATAGTCGCTTGTGGTGCACTCACTCTCAGTAAGAGAATTGTAAAAAGCTTCAATGGGCGGTAGTGACACCTCATCTAGCCTCGAGCCAGAGTTGTAATAATCATATGGATATATACCCTTACACGTTTATAAATCATACATTTCATCATCGGGGAAGCGCTGTTTGAGGAGGCGGAAGCTATCAAAATTGTCACTTTTCTGCACCTGAATCAATTGACTTAAAGATTTGGGGAAGAAGCTGAAAGAGTCTAAAAAACGGATTTTATTCAGGCACGTGTTATCCTTGTCAACTATTTTCCACATGAATTCTAGCAACAGTAGCTTCTCCGATGATTTGGGTATGATATTATATGAAAAAGAACTATCTATCCATGCGTCATCTACAACTCCTCCCTTGGCAATGCGGGCCAACGCCGGAAGAACAAACTTTAAGTCGCAATTGGAATTGTGTGTAAAAACAGGTACGAAATATTGTTGTCTAACGTTTAAATTGCATTACTGGTGTGCTACCCCTCTAAAGTTACTCCCTCCCGATGTAATTTCCTGCCATAAATGATCATGGTCGATCACCTTCCTCCTCCCCCCATTCCCAACACCATCATCAAATTCCCCCTTGCAAACCCAACACATTTTAAGATTTTTAATGGCCACTATGTCATCTGGTGATAGGAGCATAGGATAGTTTGTATAACGAAGGCGTGAAATTGCACCGTTCGCTGTTTTGATTAGACTGACCAATGCCGAGCGCATGCAGTCTTCACTGTCACTCAACATCTCAACTACATCCAACACTTGCATGGTATTATTGGAATCTCGTTGCGCGTGAGCGTAAGAGACCCCTATGGCTTCATGTATTTTAACACGATTTGAATTTGACGGATCGCACACGTCTGTCAGCTTAGCCTCGCAGTCCAAAGCGATCTTATTGCTCTGCAGGAGCGTGTTTTGAAAATTTTTAAAACGTAAGATCGCTCTATCTGCACTTACCGTCTCCACAGCCTGGTATCCATGACGTTTACAGTGTTTCATGTGATGCTTTAACTTTAAATCAGAGCGAAATCTTGAGAGGCTTGTTGGACAGTAATAACACACACCCCACGCCCGTTTTTACCCTCACATAAAACCCTACTAGTATCCGTAATTGGATTGAAATGACCAATTGAATCGGAGTCTTTGGGTGGGGTGTATAGAAGCCACACCCAATGTTCTACTGATTCAATTGAAGGAGCCCGCACTGGAAATAATACACCTTTCTTATCGGAACGCTTGACCCTCTTCTCAAATTCTGGTTCATACTGTAACACTGTGACACCAATCTTTAAATGTACATTAGCCCACTCAAAAATATCTATTCCTTTTAGTGTCACGGGAAATTGACCATTTAAACAATTAAAATTTACTTTGGGGAACTTTGAACCCTCCCTACCATTAACTGCCATTTTATCCAACTTTTTCTTAGATGCATCATCGCGCAGAGGTCTGTATGCTGCAATCAAAAATGCATACTTGAAACACTGCAGCCTCGTATCGAAACAGATTCGTTGTATCCCCCTACACCCCTCTAAATCTGAATGATATTTTAATTCAATATTCCCCGCTCCCCCTCTTACAATAAAATCCTTTTTAAACCTACAAATATTAACATTTAAACTTTCAATAAATAAAACCACAGATCCACTACCCCCCTCGTTATAATTTTCCCACTTACTTTGAATACTATTAGCCCAATTTAGAAAAACCTCCCCATAATTTGATAAATGCGGGTGTATTGCCAACATCTCTGTGTGCAAGTATTTCGAATACATCTCACCCGCACTTTCATTTAAAAAAAAATATTTTTAGTGCTATTGATGCTTTTAAACTGACCCCCACTCCCCACACCCCCATTTGTTGTTCAAGAATGGCTCGAATCTTTTCAGTATATGAATGTGTAATGGCCAGGGGATCTGTTATTATATCCCCCGACACTAGAGAGTTGAAGGGGTCACCGAATTTGGCGCTGTAGACCAATATGTGGTGCAAGGCAGAGTTGGACAGAAAAAAATCCGGAAGAGGAGTTACTGTTGCTGTTGTATTACTACTACTATCTATATCATTAAGTGGAATGGTGGAGGGTGACAGGGAATTGTCGATAACACCACCACTCCCAGTCTGTTCAATCACATTGCGGGGATATGGCATGAGGTAGTCCCCTAGTACATATTCCAAGGTGTTTGGGGACAATTGGTCGAGCCAGCCTGTATTGTCCTGTGATGGAATTTCATTATGAGGACCCGGTTCAGATGCACTTGTAACATCACCTAAATGTTCACGCATAAAACTATCTGCCCACCCCGGATCCTCAAGCATGTCAATATCACAGCTTAAGTCGTCTAGGCTAGCCATTTCCCCAAAAACATCATTGAGGAAACCCCTATGCCACTCCATATTCTCTAGAACTAGTGTAGGTTCATCACTGAACTCCGTTGGTGGTGAAAGAATTGGTCCTGTAAATACACTTGGTTCATCACTCAATGGTGTCGGTGGTGGTGCTATATCATTAATCTGTAGAAAAAAAGTTTTATTTTTTATGTAAAATAACCATTATTTTTATATAGTTAATAAACTATGTCAATTTCTCATAGTCATTGTCCCACCACCTGAACAATTAAAAGAAGAAGAAAAAAAAAGTTACATTGCCATATGTCTTTCATAATGACAACTGAACATGTTAAAAAAATATATATATTGTTTTAGTCAGGAAAATGTAGTCTTATTCTTAGAGGGTAAGTTAGAACAAGAGAATGATATAAAAAACTAATGGTTTTATTCCAAAAATTTTCAGAATAAAAACGCAAAATATGGGTCTAACTCTAGTGCTTGACCCTCTTCAATATAACTCTCAATGAAATTCGACCATCGTTCAACTGACGCAGTATGCTGTATGAACACTTGCTCTTCAGCTTCGGTTAATGGACACGAATCCCATACGTCGGTTGGTGGTGTAACTCTCTCAACAATCCGAATTTTCCTATGTCTTTTGGCAACGGATTTGTTTGAAGTTGTGGACGTAGTTGACCTGGACTAAATAAATCGTTGTAAGAGAGAAGAACTTTTTTTTTTCTCCATACATATCAACAATTAAAGTGCAATTAAAATGCTGGATGGTCCTTTTTAGAGCCCCCCTGGGAGGACCCTTGGGAACCGGGAGCTTCCTTCGAGGTAGGAGGATCGATGCCCTTTCGAGTTGGGATATCGGACTTCACAACACTGTTCAAATAGAACAGCCTCAAATTCTTTCTCGAAAACATCTTTTAAAATGTCCCTAACTATTTCAACGAAATAATTGCTTGAAATGAGTTCGCCCAAATAATGTTTCTTGACATCACGGTGAAGACATAATTGGAGATTATTAAAAAACCTTCTTCCTGTGTTAATATATATCTTATCGGAGATAGACATTCTGTTACAAGAACCCCACTTAAAATTCAAATAATACCCATCGAGCGGATTAAAATTCAGGTGTAGCGATGGGAGATTTTGATAAGCGCCAGATATGTGCAAAAGCTTAGTGCAAAAACATATCCCAGTTTAAGAATGGTTGTCAACTGTGAAATAGCGAATTGTCTGTTTTCATATAGTTAGTTTGTATAAAGGAATATTGGATTATTGCATTAGAAAACGTCTTGGTTAGAAGAGAAGTTACAAGGTAAGGTTTTTTTAGAAATGCATGATAAGCTATTTCAGTGTTATAAGCATTCCTTTATATACTAATAATTTGGTTAATGAAAGAAAATGAAATAGGATTATTATAGAATAGCTTAGAAACAAATTTAAGTTCTACTCATCAAAAGTTATGCGCCTGAGAAAATTTACCTTATTTTTGAAAATAGGGAAAGAAAAAATTATGTATATACTTACAAATTCTGACTGGGCTTCTACACCTGAAGTCCCTGGCAAAACATGAAGGAGGTCAAGCTCACGATCTTGAGTAGGCTGAGCTGAGGCATTATGAGAAGCAGTCCATTCTCTTTTCATTTTCCTTCCAGCTTGCGTAGAGCTAACACTGGCGTGAGAGGGCCCTGGCACTATAAGTTGGGTGGTCGTTGGCTGGTCCAGATCTTGTGTAAATCTACCAGCATATTTGATAATAGATGGCCTTGCGGCTTGCATTAATGTAGCTTCGCTCCATCTCGGTTTCTTTTCAAAAAGGGGGTTTTATCACGTATCCTCTTCCTTTAAAAAAAAAGGCAAAATTTATTATGAAAAAAACCGCCCTTTTTCCATTTTGTTGGATAAATGCTTAAGAGGTCAAATTTTGCCCTCCTCTTGCTTAAATGCAAAAAGTTTATTGCTCATTAAGGCGTGATGCATATAATGGCTTAAAGGTGCTCCTATTATTAATTTCTTTACCTTCCTTCTTCTTACTGCTAAATAAAAACGAACAGAAATTATAATGTATGTGAAGGGGTTCTCCCCCAAGTCAATACCTCGCTCTTTACGCTACAATTTTTTTTTTTTTAGTGCTTTCAAAAGAGCTATCTATTCTAAATAAACGACCTTTGTGATTCAGGGGTTTGTGAATTAAAATTTTTTTTAACTTTTGACGTAAAGAGTGTGGTATTGACTAAGGGGAGAACCCTCCCCCTCATATACGTAATAACATATACGTAATAGAAAAAAATAACAATAAAAAAACAAGCGATACGGCTCAATAGTAATCCAAACTTTTTAAAACGGAATTTTGATGTCAATAAATGTATCAAAAGAATGTGTTTATAATGCTGATTCTAAATATATAAATTTTATTAAGTTTAGTATTACTCATCAAAGGCTACGAGCCTGAGAAAATTTACCCAATTTTTTAAAGAGGGGGGAAACATCCCCTACAAGTGGATGAATTTTAATGAAAATCACACCGTCAGATTCAGCGTATCAGAAAACCCTATTACATAGGTTTCAAGCTCATATCTGCAAAAATCTGCAACTTTGTATTTTTGCCAGAAGAAAAATATACGAATATAGAAGTTAGTTACGTAAGTTAATTTGTAAAGACATCCATTTAGCAAAAGAAAAGTAAAATTTTTATGCAAATAAAAGCTGCATTAACTAAAAAACGATCAGAAATTAAATAAAAAAAAAACAAAAAAAACAAGTTTTTTAAACTGAAAGTAAGGAGCGACAATAAAACTTAAAACGAACAGAAATTATTCCGTATATAAAAGGGGCTGTCCCCTCCTCAACGCCTCGCTCTTTACGCTAAAGTTTGACCCTGTCTCACAACTTTATTTTTTTAAACAATAAAAAACTTTAGCGTAAAGAGCGAATCCTTATGATGATGATTTCAAATATATCAGTTTCATCAAGTTTAGCTATACCGGTCAAAAGTTACGCGCCTGAGGAAAATTTGCCTTGTTTTCGAAAAAAGGGGGAAACACCCTCTAAAACTCATCGAACTTTAATGAAAATCATACCATCAGATTTAGCAAATCAGAGAACCCTACTATAGAAGTTAAAAGCTCCTATCTGCAAAACTGTGGAATTTTGTATTTTTTACCAGAAGAAAGATCACGGATGCATGTTTAGGCCTACTTGTTATTTTTTTTGTTGTTTTTTTTTCCCCTGGGGTGATCGTATCGACCCAGTAGTCCTAGAATATCCCGGGGGGCTCATTCGAACGGAAATTAAAAGTTCTAGTGTCCTTTTTAAGTGACAAAAAAAAAATGGAGGGCAACTAGGCCCCCTCCCACGCTAATTTTTTCTCAAAGTCATCCGCCGCGACATTGGAATTAGACAAACCCCGTTTATAGCAAGAGCCTGTGAAATTTGACTCCCAAAACTCTCACTCTCTTTGTAACACGCAAGCTTTTCATTCAAACCAGAAAAATACACCATGTTTGGAAAAAGCTTGTTTCTGAATGATAAAGAACTGTTTTTCAAAACAATTAAAACTTGTAAACATACCTGTGGAGGAGAGACTTTATTTACATAATAGAAAAAAGCGTGCTTTGCCGTTTCTATCGAATATACTCGTCATATTCTTAAGATTTTGTATTGTTGGAGGGGAGGGGGGCTAAGTCCATCTGAAATTTGAATTTACTAGTAAAACGTTTTTCTTTAATTTTTTTGGGGGGGGGGGAAATAAAAGAATGAAAAGTGTACTCACATTGAAAATTGACGAATCCATTGTTTTCAAAGTTAATAATATATAGTTTACTATAAACAATGTCTTAAAACATAATGAAAATTGGAATGCAGTGTATGAACATTATATAGGTTTTTTAATTGAGTACATTATAGCTAGCCAAGTTTTTTAAAGAACCGACTAATCAAGTTATCATATGGAGTAACCACCAGCTTTCTCTAACCGATTGACACACAAAAAATTAGTGTCAAATTAGAAAACCTGTCTGCCAAACCATGTAGGGTTCATACTAATAGGTAACTGGCCCTGGTAACGCATATTACGCAATCACTCGTGATACTAATTGATACGTTACTACTTATATATATATATATATATATATATATATATATATATATATATATATATATATATATATATATATATATATATATATATATATATATATATATATATATATAATATATATATATATATATATATATATATATATATATAATATATATATATAATATATATATATATATATATATATATATATATATATATATATATATATATATATATATATATATATATATATATATATATATATATATATATATATATATATATATATATATATATATATATATATATATATATATATATATATATATATATATATGTATATCTTGTAGATGATGATTCGTTCATCATTCACTCCCCAAACTTGTAGTAATACTAATCTTTTCCCGCTCATCTTCTCTTTTCCTGCCAACCCTCTATTTTCCAAGAGCTCTTCCTGTGGTACATCACCACACTGACTAGCTTCCCTTACGTATTTTTATATATTCCTTGTATTTAATTAGTAATTACTCTCAAATGTTCCACTATCTCTTTTTTCATCTTGCCCAGGAAAAATTTTATTGTGTTTGCCGTAAGAAAAAAATAAAAAATATAGGTAACACTGTGGCCTAAACTTTCCTGATTTCTATCTTCTTTCTCCAAATAGTCCAAAACCACTTCTTACAGAAATATTCTATATTTTAGTTTCCCAGTCTAGCCTAACCTTAAATTATTATTCCTTTCTCTATGTATGTTTAACTTTGACACCAACACCAAGATACTTTGTATATAAGGCCTGTTTCTCTCATCTGTCAGCATTTAACTAAGATAAAAACCACAACAATACTTATTATAAAATATTTGAATGAAACACTGATTAAATCTTAGGGTATACTTGCTAGTGACAGTTCAATAAAAATAATGGTGGATAGGCCTTAAATTTCATTCTTTGTGTCCGATGTATTTTTCTTTGCCCCGATTGGCAAGTTTTTCTTTACAACTGATCGTAATCAATCCATTCTTTTGTTTTTTGGTTTTGAAGAATTATACTTCAGTTTACCATTTGGACTAAAATAGTTATATCTCTAGGTGGTACGATGTTTTGAAATTTGTGAGAAGATGGATGAGCTATCGACTAATTTCCGTAAACTGTTTGAAAAAAAAAACAGTGGACTTTCCTTTGAGTTTTTTTTAGGGTAAGTTAGTAATTTTAGATAATTTTTCTATCTAAAATTTAGTTCTTATGAGTTAAAGAATATTAAAGTGTAGTAGGCTAGTTAAGGTATATGTTCTATTAAAAAAAAGTTTCTTTTGCTTCGTGTTTTTTTTTAGTTCGAATATTACTATTGTCCTTGTGTAGTTCCTGTCTTATTTTTTTTCTTTTCTTTTATTTATTCCTCTAGGGCGCATTTTTTCTACTTAGAAGGGTAAAAATAAATTATTATTATTATTATTAAGTTTCATCAGTTATCAGAAAGTATTTGAGAAGGTACTGTTGCCCTATAGCGTCGCACGCTCTAATGGGAGACAAACAACTTGGATTAAGAAAGGGGTTGGGCTATGGACACGCCCATCGGTTGCTAAGAAGAATATTGAGGTCTACATCTTTAGTTAAAAAGCCACTGTTTGCCTGCAACGTCGACATTTCTGCTGCGTTCAATTCTGTCGTCCACCCGCATGCACTGTGGTGCCTCTTTGATTCAGGAGTTGAAACCCGCATTGTCCTTGTTCTACATGATTGGTACTCCCACACGCATATTCGTCTAGCTTTGGGATGGGAAAAAATCGCCGGTCACCGCAAGCAAAAACTTTCTGAACCCATTCAGCTCTTCAAAGGAGTTCGGCAAAGATCTCCTCTAAGCCCTAATCATCTTCAATTCAGCGATTTACTCTGTAATTAAACTCGTTCGTGGGACGTTCTTTTTAAAGGGCTTGGATCTAAGTTTCATTTCTTATGCAGATGAATTGTTGCTCCTAAGCAGCACACTAAGGGGACTACATGAGAATCTTCGTCTCCTAGTGAACCTATACAGAAGAATAGGACTACGAGTCAACATAGAAAAAAACGGAATTTATTGTTTTTCGTGACGCTAACTCGACCAATCCTAATCTCGCCCTTGATAGTATCAGAATCCAGCAGTCCCAGTCCCTAAAATACCATGGTACCACGTACGGTCAGACGCCTAGGCTTGTTGACCGAATCAGTCTGTAAATCTATCAGCTCAGCATATGGAAAAGCTGTCGAATGCAATTTGTCATTTAATTCATTTATTAAGTCAAAACTCTTCAACGCCAGTATCTCTCCTGCCATCTGGTACATATCACCCTAGTGGGAAATTTTGCCCCTCACCGAGCGTCGAAAAATACGAACCATGTAGCCTACTATAGAATAGAAAATTTTTGCTTGGATTTCCACTAAGATTTTCTAAGACGGAGATCTCATCCATATATGTAATCCTTGATCCATCAACCAAGGTGATTGATCTAGAAAGAAGAGCCTCAAGACGATTCCTCAATAAACTCCACGACTCACCGCTGACTCAACTGTTTCTGTGAATGAAATACCTGCATTTAATTTTTAGTGTTAAGTATGTTTTTCTTCTTTTTTTTTGTTTCATTTTGTGCTCCGCTTTTTTTCAATTTATCCATTGTAAGCAGGCGCAAATAAATTTATATCTATATTATTATTATTTGCTAAGATCTAAATTATTTGCTTAATTAAAGTGCTAAGACCTTAGCTCTCGCTAAACACTGTCACAGTCATGGTCTGGTCAATTTCAATTGTTCTTCCTACCAAGTTATATCTACCACAGGATAGAATTTTAGGTCACTGGTCACATTATAATAAACTAGGATTTTTGTTAAACAAAGTCTGAGCTGCAAAACCGGAGTCCTCAAAATTTTGTTTTAATTTAAAAATTTAAAAATTGTTTAAGATCTGAAGATGTGAGATTTTAAACCATTGATTAACTACAAATTGGGTTTTCTGTTGGTACCATATTTTGTTTCATAAAGAATTTATATACTTGAGAAGTTCTGAAGCATATTCTCTTTGTAGAATTTCTGCTTATTTATAGTATAATATGAAAAAAAGAGCTATGTTTAGATGCCAGTAGTATCTCTCGTCTGGATTCGCGGCCCTTACGTTCCTTCCGGTTTTTCTGGTAGGTAATTCTATTCTACAGGGGCATTACACCCTTTCAAAGAGAGTGAGTATCCTCTCACATAGCCTTATACTTCTACGACGCCCCCGTACCAAACAGGTTTTTCTGGTAGTCTTATTCTACAGGTCATTACACTCTTTCAAAGAGGAACGAGTATAACTTGATTGGTGATTAGGATTTGAATAAAAAGGAATAGTTTTCTTTACAATTCATATTAGTAAGAGAATTGAATTCAAAGAGAATAGTTTTTATTTGCAAGGATATTAGTGGAGAAAAAAAATGAGTGGTACATTTACACTATTGGAGATTAATGATGGAACCGACAGCAGCAGCAGCAGCAGCAACGATATACGAGTACCTAATGTAGCTGTGGAAATAACTGCTGGCTGTAGACTATGTCTTGAATGGGACACTATGTATGCTAGATACGTGATATCATTAAGCAAATTTAAGCAGGAGGAGCAGCTGTGTTTTAAAAAACAATGGGGGCTCCGTGTAGTTTTTCTTTACTTAGTGCTCATTAAAAACGAAGTTTTTGTGTTAAATAAGTAGTTTTTGTATCTTTTAAAATAGCTTTAAGGGGTTTGAGAGACTCAGTTGCTTGATTCCGTGTGGTTTTTCTCTACTTAGTGCTCATTAAAAATGAAGTTTTTGTGTTAAATAAGTAGTTCTTGTATCTGTTAAAAGAGCTTTAAGGGGTATGAGGGACTCGGTTGCCTGATTCCATGTGCTTTTTCTTTACTTGTTGCACATTAAAAACAAAATTTTAGACTGAAAAGTGTTTGATTGGCAGAAGGATGTATTAGCGAAGTTATAGTGGAGGGCGAGTTGCTAGCGAAAAACCCGTGTGGATGAGTTGAAATAAATTTTTTTTAACAAGAAATGACTGAAAAGTGTTTTTTTTTGGGGGGGGATGGGTTGATTGCCAGAAGGATGTATTAGCGTAGTTATAGTGGAGGGCAAGTTGCTAGTGAAAACCCCGTGTGGATGAGTTGAAATAAAAAATTTTAACAAGAAATGGCTGAAAAGTGTTTTGGGGGAGATGGGTTGATTGGCAGAAGGATGTATTAGCGAAGTTAAAGTGGAGGGCGAGTTGCTAGCGAAAAATCTAAGCTAATATGGGTTTTTGACCGTAAACTCTAGTTTTTTGTAAGAAAATTATGGAAAATACAATTCGTTGGTTCATAGGTGAAACTTAACTCCAGGTATGGATCGAAAAATAAACTATTTCTGTAGAATCTGAGCTAATAAGGGTTTTTGACCATAAACTCTAGTTTCCTGTAAGAAAATTATGCAAAATACAATTCTTTCGTTCAAATGTGAAACTTAGGTCCATTCTCTTGTTCAAATGTGGAAAAACCCGTGTGAATGAGTTGAAATAGAAATCTTTTAACAAGAAATGTCTGAAAAGTGTTTTGGGGGAGATGGGTTGATTGGCAGAAGGATGTATTAGCGAAGTTATAGTGGAGGCCGAGTTGCTAGCGAAAAACCCGTGTGGATGAGTTGAAATAAAAAATTTTAACAAGAAATGTCTGAAAAGTGTTTTGGGGGAGATGGGTTGATTGGCAGAAGGATGTATTAGCGAAGTTATAGTGGAGACCAAGTTGCTAGTGAAAAATCTAGGCTAATAAGGGTTTTTGACCGTAAACTCTAGTTTTTTGTAAGAAAATTATGGAAAATACAATTTGATGGTTCATAGGTGAAACTTAAGTCCAGGTATGGATTGAAAAATAAACTATTTCTGTAGAATCTGAGCTAATAAGGGTTTTTGACCATAAACTCTAGTTTCCTGTAAGAAAATTATGGAAAATACAATTCTCTCGTTCAAATGTGAAACTTAGGTCAATTCTCTGGTTCAAATGTGAAACTTAAGTCCAGTTTTGGATACTCATAATAATGAGGACTGATGGTTCTAATTCAATATCTTTTTTCATAAAAACAAACTATTTTTTTTAAACTTCGAAATTATTCAACTTTATTTTTTTTGTACGTATCTTAAAATGACAAAATATGCTTACGGCTCTAACAATTGTACTCTGTGATTGGTCAGAGACACAATGTGGCTTTCCCACTGGTATTCTATGTCCGGATATCGACACTACCTAGTCTATTGCATGTATTAAATCAGTATTTTTTACGCAGTAGAACAATAAACACATAAGTCATATCTTTTAAAAAAGTGAAGATGGAGCATTTTAATAAAGTGTGTTCACATGTCAATGTTATTGTAGCATTGAATGCTGACAAGGAGAAGTATTTAAACTATGAAACAAGTAAAAATGGTAGCACTATTGGAAATGTATGTGTGCATTGTCATGACAGTAAGAAATTTAATTTCTTTGGATAACCAAAAAAATTCAACTCTTCTTATGGTGGATATGCAAGAGTGAGATATCCAGATATGATAGCACTCAAAGAAAATGCCAACATAAAAATAATAGTTGATGAAGAGGGACATCTTCTTGCCAGTGCTTGTGGTAACATACTACCTCTTGTTACACCCCATCGTCAACTTTCGGGTATTAGCATTCAACGGAAGATCAAAAGAAGACATGCATACTCTTCTACTAATATCATAAACCATATCTTGTCGACGTGCCGAAACTGTTACCTTTGTAAAAATAATGTTGTAATAGACAGTGAAATTGCCGGAAAAATAAAAAGGGCATTGGCAGAAAATATCACTAAGGAATATAAAGATGAATCGATGAAAAACAAAGTGCCAGCAAACACCACTACCATTAATCAAACAATTAATGAACCAAATAATAGCAAACATGAAGTGCATATTGAACATGTGGATGACCCCCCATTAGAAATGTGTTCACATGCTAGTGTTATTGTAGCATTGAATGCTGACAAGGAGAAGTATTTGAACTATGAAACAAGTACAAGTGGTAGCACTATCGGAAACGTATGCGTGCGTTGTCATGACACTATGGAATTAAATTTCTTTGGAGCACCAAAAAAATTCAATTATACAAACGGTGGATATGGGAAAGTTTCATTTCCAGAGATGTTAGTACTCAAAGAGAATGCCAACATAAAAATAATAGTTGATGAAGAGGGGTATCTTCATGCTAGTGCTATAGGTAACATGCTACCTATTGATAGAACCTTTCGTCGGCTTTTAGGTATTAGCATTCAAATGAAAGCAAAGAGGAAAAGAAAGGCCTACTCTGCTACTAATATCATAAACCATATCTTGTCTACGTGCCGAAACTGTTACCTGTGTAAAAATAATGTGATAATAGACAGTGAAATTGCCAGAAAAATAAAAAGGGTATTGTCAGAAAATATCACTATGGAATATAAAGATGAAACGATGAAAAACAAAGCACCAGCAAACGTTACTGGCATTGATCAAACAGTCAATGAATCAAATAATACCAAAGACGAAAAGCATATTGAGCCTGTTCATGAGACACCAGTAAAAATTGTGTATGATTCAAAATGGAATAATGATTATTCTACTGATTATGAACTAAGAGAAGACAATAACTACAATATCAAGAAAGAACATGGCGAACTATTTTATGGAACAGATTCAAAATGTCCAAAGTTAATCATTGATATTAATAATGTATCATAATATATTTTTGTATTAATATTCTACATAACATTATTTCATTAAAAATATTACATTGTTATGTGTTCATTATTTTTTAGAGTAAGCTAGTATATCAAGCGTTTAGAATGTCTATTAAAACATCGACGATGTAAGAAAAGGAATTTGCGTACATCTATTGTCAAAATCTAGGTATCAGAATGAAAAATTGTAGGTAAGTAAGTAAGGAAGTAAGTAAGTAAGTAAGGAAGTAAGTAAGTAAGTAACAAACTCTTTCTTGAATTCACCTCATGGATACACAATGCAGAAATTTCATTTAGGAAATTATGAAAAAATTGTAAGCAAGTAACAAACTCTTTCATGAAGTCACCTCGTGGATACACAATGCAGAAATTTCATTAAAGAAATTATGAAAAAATTGTAAGTAAGTAGCAAATTCTTTCTTGAATTCACCTGCTGGATAAACAAAAAGACATTTCGTTCAAGAAATTATGACAAAATTCCAAGTAAGTAACAAACTCATTATTGTTTTCACGACTTAGATACACGATGTAGAAATTTAATTCAAGAAATTCTGAAAAAATTCTCAGTAAGTAACAATTTCTTTCTTGAAGTCAACTCTTGGATACACAATACGGAAATTTCATTCAGTAAATTATGAAAAAATTGTAAGCGAGTAACAAACTCTTTCCTGAAGTCACCTCTTGGATACACAATGCAGAAACTTCATTTAAGAAATTATCAAAAATTGTAAGTAAGTAGCAAATTCTTTCTTGAATCTGCCTCTTGGATAAATAAAAAAGACACTTAATTCAAGAAATTATGACAAAATTCTAAGTAAGTAGCAAATTCTTTCTTGAATTCACCTGCTGGATAAACAAAAAGACATTTCGTTCAAGAAATTATGACAAAATTCCAAGTAAGTCACAAACTCATTATTGTTTTCACGACTTAGATACACGATGTAGAAATTTAATTCAAGAAATTATGAAAAAATTCTCAGTAAGTAACAATTTCTTTCTTGAAGTCAACTCTTGGATACACAATACGGAAATTTCATTCAATAAATTATGAAAAAATTGTAAGCAAGTAACAAACTCTTTCCTGAAGTCACCTCTTGGATACACAATGCAGAAACTTCATTTAAGAAATTATCAAAAATTGTAAGTAAGTAGCAAATTCTTTCTTGAATTCGCCTCTTGGATAAACAAAAAAAGTCATTTCATTCAAGAAATTATGACAAAATTCTAAATAAGTAACAAATCCTTTCTTGAAGTTACCTCATGGATACACAACGCTTTATTGTTTTCACGACTTAGATACACGATGTAGAAATTTAATTCAAGAAATTATAAAAAAAGGAAAGTAAGTAACAAACTCTTTATTGATTTCACCTCTTGGATACATAAAAAAGACATTTCATTCAAGAAATTATAAGAAAATTCTATGTAAGTAAAAAACTCATTCTTGAATTCGCCGTTTACATGCACAATACAGAAATTTCATTCTATGGGACCTCTACACGTGATTAAACACGTTTTGAAACTACATGCTATTCGCTTGACTTTCCTTGGAACCTTTCCAAACGAGCGGGGATTTCCCACTGGTTCCTACACATTGCAAAAAAGTGACGTCTCTGTATCGTCTCTGTGTCGTCTCTGTGATGACACACACATAGAGACGAGACACACACAGACACGACACACAAACAGATTCATAGTGAGAGAGATATCCAAAAAGTTGGGTTGATCTAGGTTCACTTAGAGTGGCGCGCCACTCTAAGTGGCGCGCCACTTTCCGTATTGTGTATCCAAGAGTTGACTTCAAGAAAGAAATTGTTACTTACTGAGAATTTTTTCATAATTTCTTGAATTAAATTTCTACATCGTGTATCTAAGTCGTGAAAACAATAATGAGTTTGTTACTTACTTGGAATTTTGTCATAATTTCTTGAACGAAATGTCTTTTTGTTTATCCAGCAGGTGAATTCAAGAAAGAATTTGCAACTTTTTTACAATTTTTTCATAATTTCTTTAATGAAATTTCTGCATTGTGTATCCACGAGGTGACTTCATGAAAGAGTTTGTTACTTGCTAACAATTTTTTCATAATTTCCTAAATGACATTTCTGCATTGTGTATCCATGAGGTGAATTCAAGAAAGAGTTTGTTACTTACTTACTTACTTCCTTACTTACTTACTTACTTGCTTACTTACTTACCTACAATTTTTCATTCTGATACCTAGATTTTGACAATAGATGTACGCAAATTCCTTTTCTTACATCGTCGATGTTTTAATAGACATTCTAAACGCTTGATATACTAGCTTACTCTAAAAAATAATGAACACATAACAATGTAATATTTTTAATGAAATAATGTTATGTAGAATATTAATACAAAAATATATTATGATACATTATTAATATCAATGATTAACTTTGGACATTTTGAATCTGTTCCATAAAATAGTTCGCCATGTTCTCTCTTGATATTGTAGTTATTGTCTTCTCTTAGTTCGTAATCAGTAGAATAATCATTATTCCATTTTGAATCATACACAATTTTTACTGGTGTCTCATGAACAGGCTCAATATGCTTTTCGTCTTTGGTATTATTTGATTCATTGACTGTTTGATCAATGCAAGTAACGTTTGCTGGTGCTTTGTTTTTCATCGTTTCATCTTTATATTCCATAGTGATATTTTCTGACAATACACTTTTTATTTTTCTGGCAATTTCACTGTCTATTATCACATTATTTTTACACAGGTAACAGTTTCGGCACGTAGCCAAGATATGGTTTATGATATTAGTAGCAGAGTAGGCCCTTCTTTTCCTCTTTGCTTTCATTTGAATGCTAATACCTAAAAGCCGACGAAAGGTTCTATCAATAGGTAGCATGTTACCTATAGCACTAGCATGAAGATACCCCTCTTCATCAACTATTATTTTTATGTTGGCATTCTCTTTGAGTACTAACATCTCTGGAAATGATACTTTCCCATATCCACCATTTGTATAATTGAATTTTTTTGGTGCTCCAAAGAAATTTAATTCCATAGTGTCATGACAACGCACGCATACGTTTCCGATAGTGCTACCACTTGTACTTGTTTCATAGTTCAAATACTTCTTCCTTGTCAGCATTCAATGCTACAATAACACTAGCATGTGAACACATTTCTAATGGGGGGTCATCCACATGTTCAATATGCACTTCATCTTTGCTATTATTTGGTTCATTAATTGTTTGATTAATGGTAGTGGCGTTTGCTGGCACTTTGTTTTTCATCGATTCATCTTTATATTCCTTAGTGATATTTTCTGCCAATGCCCTTTTTATTTTTCCGGCAATTTCACTGTCTATTACAACATTATTTTTACAAAGGTAACAGTTTCGGCACGTCGACAAGATATGGTTTATGATATTAGTAGAAGAATATGCAGGTCTTCTTTTGATCTTCCGTTGAATGCTAATACCCGAAAGTTGACGATGGGGTGTAACAAGAGGTAGTATGTTACCACAAGCACTGGCAAGAAGATGTCCCTCTTCATCAACTATTATTTTTATGTTGGCATTTTCTTTGAGTGCTATCATATCTGGATATCTCACTCTTGCATATCCACCATAAGAAGAGTTGAATTTTTTTGGTACTCCAAAGAAATTAAATTTCTTACTGTCATGACAATGCACACATACATTTCCAATAGTGCTACCATTTTTACTTGTTTCATAGTTTAAATACTTCTCCTTGTCAGCATTCAATGCTACAATAACATTGACATGTGAACACACTTTATTCAAATGCTCCATCTTCACTTTTTTAAAAGATACGACTTATGTGTTTATTGTTCTACTGCGTAAAAAATACTGATTTAATACATGCAATAGACTAGGTAGTGTCGATATCCGGACATAGAATACCAGTGGGAAAGCCACATTGTGTCTCTGACCAATCACAGAGTACAATTGTTAGAGCCGTAAGCATATTTTGTCATTTTAAGATACGTACAAAAAAAATAAAGTTGAATAATTTCGAAGTTTAAAAAAAATAGTTTGTTTTTATGAAAAAAGATATTGAATTAGAACCATCAGTCCTCATTATTATGAGTATCCAAAACTGGACTTAAGTTTCACATTTGAACCAGAGAATTGACCTAAGTTTCACATTTGAACGAGAGAATTGTATTTTTCATAATTTTCTTACAGGAAACTAGAGTTTATGGTCAAAAACCCTTATTAGCTCAGATTCTACAGAAATAGTTTATTTTTCGATCTATACCTGGACTTAAGTTTCACTTATGAACCATCAAATTGTATTTTCCATAATTTTCTTACAAAAAACTAGAGTTTACGGTCAAAAACCCTTATTAGCTTATATTTTTCACTAGCAACTTGCTCTCCACTATAACTTCGCTAATACATCCTTCTGCCAATCAACCCATCTCCCCCAAAACACTTTTCAGACATTTCTTGTTAAAATTTTTTATTTCAACTCATCCACACGGGTTTTTCGCTAGCAACTCGGCCTCCACTATAACTACGCTAATACATCCTTCTGCCAATCAACCCATCTCCCCCAAAACACTTCTCAGACATTTCTTGTTAAAAAATTTCTATTTCAACTCATTCACACGGGTTTTTCCACATTTGAACCAGAGAATGGACCTAAGTTTCACATTTGAACGAGAGAATTGTATTTTGCATAATTTTCTTACAGGAAACTAGAGTTAATGGTCAAAAACCCTTATTAGCTCAGATTCTACAGAAATAGTTTATTTTTCGATCCATACCTGGAGTTAAGTTTCACCTATGAACCAACGAATTGTATTTTCCATAATTTTCTTACAAAAAACTAGAGTTTACGGTCAAAAACCCCTATTAGCTTAGATTTTTCGCTAGCAACTCGCCCTCCACTTTAACTTCGCTAATACATCCTTCTGCCAATCAACCCATCTCCCCCAAAACACTTTTCAGCCATTTCTTGTTAAAATTTTTTATTTCAACTCATCCACACGGGGTTTTCGCTAGCAACTTGCCCTCCACTATAACTACGCCAATACATCCTTCTGGCAATCAACCCATCCCCCCCAAAAAAAACACTTTTCAGTCATTTCTTGTTAAAAAAAATTTATTTCAACTCATCCACACGGGTTTTTCGCTAGCAACTCGCCCTCCACTATAACCTCGCTAATACATCCTTCTGCCAATCAAACACTTTTCAGTCTAAAATTTTGTTTTTAATGTGCAACAAGTAAAGAAAAAGCACATGGAATCAGGCAACCGAGTCTCTCATACCCCTTAAAGCTCTTTTAACAGATACAAGAACTACTTATTTAACACAAAAACTTCATTTTTAATGAGCACTAAGTAGAGAAAAACCACACGGAATCAAGCAACTGAGTCTCTCAAACCCCTTAAAGCTATTTTAAAAGATACAAAAACTACTTATTTAACACAAAAACTTCGTTTTTAATGAGCACTAAGTAAAGAAAAACTACACGGAGCCCCCATTGTTTTTTAAAACACAGCTGCTCCTCCTGCTTAAATTTGCTTAATGATATCACGTATCTAGCATACATAGTGTCCCATTCAAGACATAGTCTACAGCAAGCAGTTATTTCCACAGCTACATTAGGTACTCGTATATCGTTGCTGCTGCTGCTGCTGTCGGTTCCATCATTAATCTCCAATAGTGTAAATGTACCACTCATTTTTTTTTCTCCACTAATATCCTTGCAAATAAAAACTATTCTCTTTGAATTCAATTCTCTTACTAATATGAATTGTAAAGAAAAACTATTCCTTTTTATTCAAATCCTAATCACCAATCAAGTTATACTCGTTCCTCTTTGAAAGACTGTAATGACCTGTAGAATAGGACTACCAGAAAAACCTGTTTGGTACGGGGGCGTCGTAGAAGTATAAGGCTATGTGAGAGGATACTCACTCTCTTTGAAAGGGTGTAATGCCCCTGTAGAATAGAATTACCTACCAGAAAAACCGGAAGGAACGTAAAGGCCGCGAATCCAGACGAGAGATACTACTGATGCCATTGTCGAAACATAATAAAAAGTAAAATTAGTCCTGAAACTACAATTTTGAAAAAGGAAACTGCAACAACTTACAAATTTTTCCGCACTTCTTTTCATCCTTCGATAACGGAGAGACATGGGATTCAATAATTCAAGTGACCACGGTGAATCACCTCTTAACGGTAAAGTGATTTCATAAATTCTGTTTCCCAGCTCATAAGCTCTCTTACAAATCCCATTGATGTCAATATATGGATATTGGCACTCGCAAGTGTAGTTAAGTGAATTTAGTGCTGGCACACATACAGCATTCAACGAATCACAAAGATTTTCTTGATAAGAAGTACAAGGGAAAAAACCTTCAGCCATATCTGAAAACATGAAAATTACTGTTGAAGCCACTTCAAAATAATTTTGATTAAATAAATACGTCTCTATTGGATTTTGTCATGATCTGTTTCAGCTTTATTTGTTTGTTACATGTAAAGCTGTGCAACATTTTACAAAATGTTTGTCGAATCAAACAGGGTATAAAAAAATAAAAAACTTTTTAGCCGTCAGACAATAAAATAATAGTCAAATTGAACTTGTTTATTGAGTCTAACCTTGTTTAAAACTTTGTATTTTTGGTAAAGAAACATAAATTAGAAGATAAAAGATAAGTCCTTCTGAATTTCGTACCGAATTGTCACAGATAAAGTTCAATAAAAAAAAAACGAAATCACAGCAAGATAAGATACGACTTCAGAATTTGCCAATACAGGCTCTTGGATCAAATTTTTGGAAGACCAGATGAGACTTAAATTAACAACAACACTGATGGTCTCCTGTTTTCCAAGGGTGAAAAAATATTCCTTTTTTATTTGGGATTTTTGTCTTGATTCTGCGTTTGTGGGAATAAAGGACTTAAGTATTGATATTCATTAAGCTCGTTATACGATGTTATGGAAATTAAAATATTTGAAAATGTCTTTATTTTTATCATTTTTAATATAATTTGTTGAATAATTTTTTCATTGTAAAAAATTAATCACTAATGTATTTCAGAGATGACATTATAGAAAGGCCTTGTCGTTTTTTGGAGACGCACTAAACATACATCTTTATTTAGTTTCCGGGTTTATAGACAGCAGTGTTTACCAGCATTGGTCCTTGGAAGATCAAATAAAAAAAACAAGTATTTTTCAACTGAAAGTAAGGAGCAACATTAAAACTTAAAACGAACATAAATTATTACGTATATGAAGGGGGTTGCCCCCCTCTTTAACACCTCGCTCTTTGCGGTAAAGTTTCTTAGCACTTTTGAAAAAGCGTCTTATTGTTCTATTTAAACGGTCCTTGTGTTTCAGGTGTCATTCTTAAAGAATTAGGACAAAATTTAGAATTTAGCGTAAAGATCGAGGTCTTGTACTTTCAGTTGAAAAAACTTGTTTTTCTTATTTAATTTCTGATCGTCTTTTAAATAATGCTAGGAAATCTGGCCCCACCTTGACGAATAAACCCTATGCCTACGGAAATATCTTCTAG
Organism: Artemia sinica; assembly: GCA_027921565.1. Taxonomy (NCBI): domain Eukaryota; kingdom Metazoa; phylum Arthropoda; class Branchiopoda; order Anostraca; family Artemiidae; genus Artemia; species Artemia sinica. The sequence goes on from CM051258.1 coordinate 73,816,847, forward strand.
ACAATTCAATCTGGGTGAAAATTTACCCCGGACAATTGCTCTTAACCACTCCGTGCGTGAAATTGAGACAGAAAAGAGAAAGAAAGACATATAAAATAATTTTGTATAAGAATTCCGGCAAATTCCCACTGTGTATAATTTCAGTTGAAAAGTTCACTCCCTGGAAACTTCCTTCCCCTCAGAAAATTCCCCGTGGAAAAAAACAGCAGAAATCCCCCACCCCCACCCCACCTGAAATTGTATACATATATCCCTAATTCCAAATACTATGTGCAAACAATGGACAAGTTTTATAACTTAAGGCCCTTCTCCCTGGGGTTGTGGGGGGGGGGGTCATGTTATACCCAAAGGCATAGTTATCGGGCCATTTAACTATGATGAACAAAATGGCTATCTCAAAATTTTGATCGGATTATTTTGGGTAAAAAAGGGTGGGGAGGGGGCCTAGTTGCCCTCCAATTTTTTGGTCACTTAAAAAGGGCAATAGAACTTTTAATTTCCGTTCAAATGAGTCCTCTCCAGGTATTCTAGGTTCACTGGGTTGATGCGATCACCCCTGGAAAAATAAAATAAAATGAAGACGCATCCGTGATCTTTCTTATGGCAAAAAAAATATACAAATTCCACATTTTTGCAGATAGGAGCTTGAAACTCATACAGTAGGATTCTCTGATACTCTGAAACTGATAGTGTGCTTTTCATTAAGATCATTTGACTTTTAGGGGGTGTTTCCCCTTGTTTTCGAAAATCAGGAAAATGTTGTCAGGCTTGTAACATTTGAAAGGTAAAACTAAACTTAATTAAATTTATATATTTGAAATTAGCATAGAAAGCTAATTCTTTTGATATATCTATTTGTATCAAAATTCCGTTTTTTAGAGTTTCGAATACTATTGAGCTGGGTCACTCCTTACTTACAGTTCGTTACCACCAACTATTCAACAGCAAAACCAAAATGACGAAAGGTTCCTACGCTAGACTTAAGAAAGTTGATGGAAAACGTAGATTCCAGGATATTTATTGCTTGATTGGGAAGGAGAAGCAGCATGCGTAGTTGTGTTGACCTCATGCAGGTCGTTGTCGTAATGATAGTAGTAACAGTAATATTGACGAATTCTGTAGAATAACAAATATGCAGCTTAGATGATTAAGGTGAAAATATATTTTGATTAGTATTTAAGTTTTTCTTTGTAACCAATAAAAAAAAATTCTAGGTAGTGAACAGTGTGATATTAAAACCGTTCAAAAAGCCAAATTAAAAGGTACAAAAATTATTATGAGTAAAAAGTGGTGTTTGCTGCATAACTTAAGCCCAAACAAGGGTAGGTGATTCATTTGCATTTTGCTTGGAACTAAACACATTACTTCGAAATTGTCTTTAATAATAATTTTAAACTTATTAAAATTTTATTTAGGCAGTGTTTTACAATTTGTGCGTGTCCACGGTCTTTATAAGGGCAATTTCTTTGACCCAAGCTTAGCTGCAGATAGACTCCGGGGCCGCGGCGATGAGGGAAGACCGGCGGCGGAGGGGCCAAAAATAGCGCGCCACGCCGCGCCGCCGATAAGATGTCGGCGGCGCGCCACCGGCACGATCAATGTTGACAGCAAACATTAGTGTTTTCATCAGTCTTTCTCAAATCACAGCTTAAATTTACAACAGATTCGAGCCTATTCATGAGTTCAAAAATTCACAAGTCGCTGGCTGGAAACTGGTCTTCTTCGTTATTCATCAAGAGAAGTAGAAATCAGGTAGAAACGAAATGGCTGTGACGTTTCAGAACCCTTGCATAATACGAGTAGTTGAAGTATCTATTATTCTTAACATATGTAGCTATGTATTCTTAACATAAATAATTATCAAAATTAGTTGGGTTTTTTTCATCGAGCATTACTGCATGCAAAACTTCAAATACCGTATCCCAAAATTTGTCAGTTATCTGGGTAAAAACTTTGAATATAACTTTGAACTTAGAAGCTTAATTTTTTCATAATGCCCTTTGCCTATATCTGTTTTGTCACCTTTAAAACAGTTGAAATGGGCGACTTGATATTGATTGGTTTTTTTTTGCTCTTTTGGATTCCTAAAAAGCCTTCTTGTATTAAAACTGGTTTTAAATAACAATTAAAAATAAATGCATTTTAAAGTTTTTTTTGGCTTCTTTATAGAATAAATGTCATGTAGGCTAAGGCTGAACTGCTGCTTTTTTATTGGTTTTGGCTGCTCTTTTGGATATTATTCATTTTTTCTTTTGGGGATTCATTCCAAATTATTAGCAGATAAATACTTAATATCAGTCAAATTATAAACTTAATCTAAAAGGAGTAAATTTATCAAATTGAAAAATACATGATGAACACTTCACATGAGAACATTTGAATTACATTTTAACAAAAAACGCTTAATGGTTTATTCGGTATGAAGAAAAATGAAGTGCCAGCTATTTTCTTAGGTAAAAAATGAAAAGCTCATCCGTTTTATAATGTAATTAAATGAAATAATATGCAGACTGAAGTAGCTCCAGGAAGATGTTGGGATTTTCATCCTAGTTCGTCACTTTTAATCCAAGCAAAATGTTAGGACACTTAGTATCAGTTATTGAGTTTAAACTTTGATTTCCAAATGCTCACAAAAATTACCAAATTTAAGAAAGTCGCAACAATAAGTCAAATGTGGTCAAAATACTCAAAGACTCCTCTTTGATCCCCACCCAGGCTCAAAGCTTCGGCTATGGTCATTTCCATGGAAATCTCCAAAGAGTTTCTTTTTAAAATAGCTTTTAAGCGTAGTTAGGGGTATTTAGCCTTTTTTGCTTTTCTTCGAAGATTTGAAAAAAGTGTTAAAATATTCCAAATGTTACATTTGTTATATTTGTGCATATTTTAGGTAATCATTTGTGGGGTGATCGTATTTTTTAAACCACTGTAGATACTTAAGAACATTGTAACATCTAGTACCCTGAGGTCATAAGACTGTCAAAGACTCTTCCTTGAACCTCCCAAATTGAAAGCTTTTATTATGACCTGGCCTTTTAATGTAACTTGGGCACTGGACAAAGGGCGCCATTTTCACTCGAGCGCAACGTTAGGTGGGGATGTCGATATCGCTTTCGTCATACCAATTCGTTTTAGTGTGAATCTGCCTGGTACTTATGAATGAATGTTTTCAAAGTAAACCCGTTTCATCAATAAGAAAAAAAAAAC